>JAKCPI010011245.1:0-167520 GCA_023213315.1 Euborellia annulipes
ATTAATTTTGCTTGGAAGCTTTGTCATTCCGCAACAAGCCTCGACTGTTTGAATTCTCGACATTTTTCTATAGGCCTACTATTTTATAAATGAATTATTCTGAAAACGTCCATTCTTTTGAATCAAAGTATTAAATGTTAATTATTTCAATTAAAGATAGCTTTCCAATTTATCACACTCTCTCAATAGATAATTGACGACTCGAAATATTTTTTCTGGACTATACACAACATTTTCTATAAGGGTGCAAAATTTCATTTCGGAATTCCATCGATAAGTTAGTTAAACAGTGCGTGTCAGGCGGACACTTACAAATTTTACTGGTATGTAGACAAAAATTATCTAGAAATTCTGGTTCAAAATTTAAAATAATATCAAATTGAAACAAGATGCAAAATCAATAGTCCTTGGGAGCGACTCAATTAATCCCTTGAAACGGGAGCAAGGAAAAAGCAAAAGAAAGCAAAGAAACTCTCTCAATACTACCATTTAGATGATTCCAATAGATTCCAATGTCTCATTGTATTTACATAGACGAGTCGTACCCTAAGACTATATTATCAAGAAATATTTTAAATCCTTAATAAAACCTTTTTTGAGAAATTTTTCTCTTTCTGGGCGAATATCTCAAAAAGTTTTAAAGATATCGAAGCGAAATTTCTTTTTTTATATTAAACTAGAATAAATAAGGATTATTTTGAGCACAGTGTGGAAACCTGCGAGAAATAGATCTATTTTATAAAATGATTCATTTTCATTTGATTTTTGTTGACCAAAGTACAAAATAATTTATTAAAATTTCTCAATAATATTAATCAAAATAGTCTCTATCAACAACATCCTGTTCATTTATTTAATTTCAATTATTATTACAAAAATAAATAATCATTTATATTTATCTTTGTTTCCCGAAATAAATATAAAATTACTAGATTAAATATCTGGATTGTATACGTGTATTAAAGAAATTGTTTCCAACTTTTGACTGTCTATTTGGTTGCATAATTTTCTTTCAAGAGGTTTCAAAAAATCAAATAATTTATTCTCTCAATGAAAGAACAATCTTTAATTTTTTGAATCCTCCTTCAAATACAATAAACCAGATATTTGTTGTGGATACGACTAAATAACTTAATCTAACGCAATACAACAATAAGACTTAATAAAACATGACTAGATGAGAGTAGGAAAAAATATTTTTTCCTCTTATCTAAACTTTAAAATACTTTTTAAAAAATACCCTGTAAATTACTGTTTTTTTTCATCTCGGACACATCGGAGGATTAACAAATCCAAAATAATTAAGTTCAACAAATGAGGCTAAAATTAAAAACCCCGTATAAAGGATTAGACAAACTATTCCAATTCGTCGATCTATTCGAAATCGGTTGAAAACAAAACAAATATAAAGAAGAAGAAGAGTAATAAATAAAGTTATAGTTGATACGGCGATTCCTTTAGAATTCAATTGGACCCAGTGTTCTCCAGGAACCTAGAAAAAAATTAAAACTTTGTTTGCATCACAGTTAATCACTTGAATACTAATTTAATGCGGTGGAGCGGAGACTAGAATGGGTCGTTTTGCCACTTTTTATTCGGAGCGAAATGTAATTCCCGGCAAAAGTGGCCCACCCAGATGAACAGATATAATTTTTTTTTTTTTCAAATCGGACAATATCTCCTGTTAGAATTTTTACCTCAAAGTTTTAAAATTTCGACTGAAAATTAGGGTGAGTCGTTTCGCCACTTTTTTCGGAGCGAAATGTTTTTTTCAAATCGGACAATATCTTCTCTGAGAATTTTTACCTCAAAGTTTCGAAATTTCGACTGAAAATATCAAAATAGTCATTAAGTTTAGTTGGCTTATAAACAAGGGCGGATACAAGAGGGGGGGTACGTAATTACCCCCCCTCCCACCGAGATTTGAAAAAAAAATACCTTTTTTTGCAAAAAAATTTATTTTTAATGTAAAATTTTAAAAATTAAAAATTTGATTTGTGTTTATATTCTGCCAATCAAGTACAGAATGTGCCTTTAAATTACCGAAATTATGAAAAAATTGTGTGCTGTGCGACGATTCACACCATATTCCCCCCCCCCCCCCCCCCGAGAAACACCTCTGAATCCGCCCTTGACTATAAAGCGACCGTATTTTTGGATAACGAGGTGACACTGGCGATGAAAACTGACATTCTAGTCTCAAATTGCCAATTATATGCCCCTGGAAGGGCCAGAGATCCTCTGGGAGCTTAATTTTACTGAATTTGCCCTGTTTTCGGCCCCAGAGGAAGCCTATAAAAAACAAAATGCTATTTTTTTAAAAATTAATTTTCGACAAAATGCAGTTAACATAAGAATTATTTTTTAAATTATCTCATTATTGTTATATAATATTTATATTGGTTGTAGATGGCCGTAAGGATGATCAATTTTATTATAAGGACATTGGCCAAAAATGAATGCTTTTGCGTATTATCTGTTTATTTGTAAATATTTCGATTCCAGTGACATAGAATCATCCTCAGTACAATAAACAGATGTTTTGCAAATTGTTAACTCCTCCCATCCAATATGACAAAACAGCTGAGCATTCCATGAATGCGATTTTCATTATGAGGATGATTCTAAGTCACTGGAATCGAAATATTTACAACAGATAATACGCAAAAGTATTTATTTTTGGCCGATGTCCTTATAATAGGATTAATATTTATATTGTATGAGCTAGGACCACTTGAGGGGATAGTTATCCGGATCGTTCAACCCCCCCCCCCCCCTTCCAAACAAAGAGTCTTTGAATGAGAAATATTAGATATTCATTTCGGGGGCAATAGTTTTACATCCTACCCTGAATTAAACAATTATAATATTCTATAATGATGATTATGTTTAGCTAAGTCGCGTAACTACCCCCACTTTTGTCGAAAATTCATTCAAAAAAAAATTTTTTTACCAGTTTTTTTTAAACTTATATTTGTATGAATATCAATATACACATGTTTGTGTGGATGTGTTATCGCCCCCACCCTAACTAAAATTGTCCTTTGGATGAGCAATGCATTACCTATCCCTCCATGATTTATGGCTTGATACGCCAGTGAATTGGATCGTAAATTGATTTAAAAATAATTAAATAAATTACCTGAGGAAAGAATGTAGCTTTCAGGAGCCAAGGCAATCCAAGACATAATAAAATATCAAAAGTATTCGATCCAATTGAGTTGGAAATACCCATTTCACCATGTCCTAGAAAAAATTAAACAAATAAATATTTATTGTTATAAACTTTATTATCTGATATCTTCTGATTTTGGTCAAGTCAAAATTTTATAATTCTCTAATTATATTAATAATAATTACCTTGCCTAGTTACGATCACTGATGATACAGCTTCTGGAACACTTGTCCCCGCTGCCAAAAATGTAATTCCCATCACCGAATCAGTGATATCAAGTGTGTCCCCTTTGAGAAAATACACTCTATTATTTATTTGCACTATTGTTTAAAAAAAAAAAATAATAACAACAAAGAAATACTAACCAATAATAGTAATCATCCAAGCGACTAGATATGATGCTACTCCAATCCATAACATACACATAATAAATGTGAGAGGATAAATAGTCGGTTTACGTTTACAGTCTGGGATGGTGACAGCTAAGAATACTTCAATTGGCCAAATAAATGTCCTCCAAAGATTCTGCCAAAAGCTTGAATTTGCATACCAAGGCGTAGAGCAGATACGAAATTCATCTTCCTCCAATTCCTTGTGAATTAAAATTTCTTCAGTGCTTATTATTTCATTTCCTTCTTGAGACCGCTCAAGTATAGCCCCATGGTCATTTATATATTCTTAAAAAAAATTAAAATACTATTTTACGATATAGGAGAAATTTGTGAAATTTATCAATAATTAGATGAGTATCTGACAGCTCTCGGATGAATTATAAGTATTTCCTTAATAGAAATTTATTTTCCTTTTGTATTAGAAATATCGAAAATTTTATACACGTATTTTGACCATAGGGAGGTTGAGAGAGGGGGGGAGAGGTAGAATAATTTTCTTTCACATATTTTTGAAACTCTTTTGACAAATTTTTACAAATTACAACAATAAAAATCTTAAAAAAAAAAAATTTAAAATAAAGAAATCTTTGGAAGGAATTTATGTTTTTTATAGCCTGATGAAGGTTAGAATTCGGACTGAAATATGTCCACACTAACAAAAGGAAAATAAAGTTTTTAAATTCAATTTCTGTATAGTCTATGAGTATTAAAAATATGGGAGTCAGCCATTTCGACGTTTCGACAAATAATTGAGACCAAAGGACTAAATTGCTTTTTTATTTTTCTTTGGCTGACTCCATCCCATATATTTAGAGTTTTTTTTTTTTTTTTTAAGTCTTATATTTTCTTTTATTTGTCTTTTCGGGGCTGTCACATTCTCATCTATTGAAACTATTTTATTATTTACCTGAATTTTTGAAAAGAGGGTCTTTTTCATCAAATAAATTTACTTCTTTAAACTGGTTCCGTTTTCTAAATCCACAACATAATTTTTGAATTGAATTACAAATGCTTTCATTAAATACCATCACTGAAATAAAAAAAATTAGGTGTTGGCTGTGTCTTCTACACAGCCGGTGGCTTTTTAACGTGACAACGTCTTTTGCTTGACTTCAAAAAAAAATTTTGCACTCTTACCTATATTGAAATATAAAGAGACAAAGTATTGTTTTTTTTTTTTTTTTACTAGTAGTTTGTTTTCATAAATAAACATGTTCAAACATTTTCATTGAAACAATATATGACAGGTGTGGCTTTTTTTTCAATCCATTAAGGGCGACTTATGCTTAAAAAATGAGGTTTTTCGAGAAAAAAACTAATTTTGGAGTTAATTACTCGGGATTTTTTTATTTATTCTATTAGAGGTTTTCTTTCTGCACCAAATGACATCCCATTTAGTCTGATCTGATTAGCCGTTCGGAATCTACAGGGGTTTAAATTTTCGAAAATCGAAATCCCGCCGAGTGCTCTCATGCGGTAAAATGACGTCATATCAAAAAAAAGAAAAAAACACCCCGGGGTATTGAACCAGTCTTTCTAAAACTATATTTAGATTTAATGTAGCTTTTATGGTGAAGTCGCTATGCGTTGCACAAGTAGGGCTATTTTTCGATATTTTTTTGCCTAAAAAATGAGGTTTTCGAGAAAAAAACTAATTTTCGAGTTAATCACTCGGGATTTTTTTATTTATTCTATTAGAGGTTATCTTTCTGCACCAAATGACATCTCATTTAGTCAGATCTGATTAGCCGTTCGGAATCTACAGGGGTTTAAATTTTCGAAAAACGAAATCCCGCCTAGTGCTCTCATGCGGTAAAATGACGTCATATCAAAAAAATGAAAAAATTACCTCTGGGCATTGGACCACTCTTTCTAAAACTATATTTAGATTCAATGTAGCTTTTATGGTCAAGTAGCTAGGCGTTACATAAATAGGGCTATTTTTCGATATTTTTTTGCCTAAAAAATGAGGTTTTTCGAGAAAAAAACTAATTTTCGAGTTAATTACTCGGGATTTTTTTATTTATTCTATTAGACGTTATCTTTCTGCACTAAATGACATCTCATTTAGTCTGATCTGATTAGCCGTTCAGAATCTACAGGGGTTTAAAATTTCAAAAAACGTAATCCCGCCGAGTGCTCTCATGCGGTAAAATGACGTCATATCAAAAAAATGAAAAAATTACCTCTGGGCATTGGACCACTCTTTCTAAAACTATATTTAGATTTAATGTAGCTTTTATGGTCAAGTAGCTAGGCGTTACATAAATAGGGCTATTTTTCGATATTTTTTTGCCTAAAAAATGAGGTTTTTCGAGAAAAAAACTAATTTTCGAGTTAATTACTCGAGATTTTTTTATTTATTCTATTAGAGGTTATCTTTCTGCACTAAATGACATCTCATTTAGTCTGATCTGATTAGCCGTTCAGAATCTACAGGGGTTTAAACTTTCAAAATAGAATTTACCGCAGCGCGGTAAAATAAAACGATAGGAAAAAAATAAATGGTGAAATCTTTAGCTGAAAACTCATTCTTTCTAACCGTATATTCCCCATAATTATGCCTCTTAAGACAGAGGAGTTATTCGAGCCGATAAACTTTTTCGTGCATGCCCCTCTAACCTGCCTCTATAGACACATGATTTGTAAGACGTTGTCACGTCAAAAAAAAAAGTCTATAATGAAAGTACTTAATTTCTGGTAAAAACATTTTTTTTCTTTGATTAAACAGAAAAATTCTTTAAATATTGTACTTTGAAAATGTAATAATGAATTTTTAAATAGGGACTAGAATTTAAAAAATGGAATTTTTTAATTTCTTAGCTTCTTTTAATTGCAGTTCTTAATTGGGTCACGAAAAAAATACTGACTAGTATCGATATTTTCGATCCGAAACTAGTACTTTTTTTACTCGATACTTTTTTTCTATTTACTCATATGAGTACTTGATTGCCGGTATCGAATGAAAAGTAGGCTACTCATTCAAATATAATCTTTTTTTAAGTCTTTTCGGCATCTTAGACCATAGAGACTTGTAGACGTTTCACAAAATAATAAAATAAATAAGAATTTAAACAAGAGCTGTTTTAGCTAAAACGGCTCTTATTTTAAATTTTCAAAATTTAATTACAATTCTGCAAAGAATATCGCATGTTCTTTTAAATATATTTTTTTTTTCTTGACAAAAATCTGGTCGCAGTGCACACAACTTTCTCTTACCTTTGGCAATTGAAAGTTGTGTTCTGTGCTTGTCAGACGAGATTTTTTGTGTCAACATATCCTTAATTTTCGGCAATATATTAGAATTCTAGATATAAAATTTAAAATTTGGCATCTACTTTTCCTAAAAAGTACAAAAGGGGGCTTCAAACAATTTTGTCTACAAAATAAGAATATACATTTTAAAGAACACCTAAATTATAATTGATTTTTTAATCAAAATCGTTAAAGCCAATTGTGAGAAAAATAAAAAAAATTGAAAAAATATAATACATCAGTAAAGTACTAGTACTATTTGGTCGATTGGAATGGAATTCCTGCCCAGGCTTAGGACATGAATACTTAGCTAAAGTATAAAATTTGTGTATCGAGAGTTCTTTCCTTATTGAGTTATTTAATTTAATCCACATTTGATATTTCAGTTGAAATTCATTCAAATGATTGTGAAAATGACGTCAAATTCAAGCGTAAAAGGGAATCGCCTCCTTTTAATGGCAATTTCAAGAAAAGCAATAAAACAGGCATTTAAAAGCAATAAAATCTCTTTCAGAGAAATTTACATAAACATTATGTTTTGATATTTTAACTGGAATAGATCTTCTTGAAATTTAAAATTTTTTCACAATAAATTAAATTGATTTCAGTGAAATGTCAAAAAATGTGGGTTAAGGGAATTACTCAAAAACGAAAAAAAACTCGATACTCAAATTTTATACTTAAGTCAAGTACCTATACCGCAAGTATTTCAAGAAATTTCAATTACATCAGCCAAAGGGTACTAGTACTTTATTAATGTATTTTTTCAGTTTTTTCGTTTTCTCAAAATTCGCTCTAACGATTTTGATTAAAATTCAAAAATGAATTATTTTTTAGATTCTCTTTAAAAAGTAGCCTATATCAATAAAACTTTACGTGAAAATAGTTTAAGAACACTTTACGCTGCTATTCAACCCAGGAGGGGGGGGGAGGGGTTGATCCTCCAGGAAGCCCTGGCAATCATTACTCTGAGGAAGGGGACATATATCGCACTGATCTTCCGGTGTAATACTCATACTTAAAAAAGTACTCGATACTTATTGGTATCGAATCTTTTCTTCCGATACTTTACTAGTATCGATACGGTACCAAGTACAAGTATCGATACTTTATTTTCGATACCACATCTCTATTCTTGACTAGAACGCTTCAAACTGCCTCACTTATTCAACTTAATTAAAAATTGCACAATTAATTAATTTTATTAATTTTAATTTCTATTTTTTTTTTTTTTTATAAATGAAGATTAATAAAATATTTAGTAATTTTTAATTAGCGAGAGTAAGTATAGCAGAATAGCAGGAAGCGTCCTACTCAAGAATTATAATTAAAAGATTCCCCTTTATTCTAGTCTCTATTTAAAAAATTTCTCGGGAGCAATTGTTGCTGTTCTAAATACGTTCACTTTTCAAAATATCACTTACCTCCTACATAACCCAAATATAAAACTACAAGCAGCAAAGCTTCGAAAGAATGAATTTTTCCATCTTTTATGGAACCAATAAGAATAAGCACGGTGAAGGCATACATGATGCAGTCTCTGGTCAGGGGCCACCATTGCATTTGAGTAGGCTGTAAAAAAAAAAAAATACGATTTGAACCCGAATCATTGTAAAGGCGAACATGCAAGAACCATATAATAGTAAAAATATTCAATTTATCGGAATAGATTACTGCCCTTAAATATTTAAGATTATATTCTGCATAGCCTTTATTTGAATGAATAACTTTGTGGAATATTAAAATTATGTGATGATGATTAATGATTAAAAAAAAGTTTTAAAACCCCCCTGATTCCAATATAGGCCTATTTATTTAATTTAAGATTATATAAAAAATCGTCAATTTTGTATTAAAATGGCTTCTCAACATATTTATCAAACAATTAGAAATGAAACTACCTCTACTATAAAAAGACCACAAGCTGCAGGAACTGCAAGTACATTAAAAACTGCTGATCCAACCACAGTTCCTACACCGAGATCACCTTTAGTAATAAACGTTCCAACAAGATTTATAAACAACTCAGGACTGCTCGTTGCTGCAGCCATAAATGTGGCACCAGCCACATCTGTAGACAATCTCATTTCTGAAAGAATTAAAAATCACATTAGAACTTGACGGTGATATTTAAATTATTATTTTAAATACTAACTTGCACACATTATCTCAATACTGGGCACAAAATATCTATCGCAAACTCTTGCAAGTAGAATGAATAAATAACAAGAGATGGAAAGATGAATGAGAGCCCATCCATGTAATCTTTGAGTATAAGTTAAACCATCTGGAGGAAATTCCACGATTGCTCTTGGAACGCATGTCTCGTTGATTTGATAGATTTCTTTTTCCCAATTTGATGCAACTAAAAAGATAATTTAAAAAATTATATTAATAAATGCCATACAGCCAATTGATTGATTTTCGGCGCTACAAGCTACTTATAGTATGGTTACAATCATTTAGAATAAAAAAAAAAATTATTTAAATTAATTTTTAAAAAGAAAATTTCATTTTTATATTTCAATATAAAAAATCTCTCCTCTTGGAAAATTGTGATTAGAGCACACATTTTTTAATACTATGAATAATTACCAAAACTGGAGGCCTAGGGGCAGTGGCGTAACGTACGCCCCCGCAGACCCCGCGATGCGGGGGGGCTCCGGACCTTGGGGGGGGGCCCACGGGCCGGGCCGGACTAAAAACTGTATCTCCTCAGGGCTCCGATAAAAACGGAAAAATTTAGATAAAAAAAAATAATGAAAATTTTGAGAAGGCTCGGGGCCCTCAGGGCTCCGATAAAAACGGTAAAAAATTTAATGAAAATTTATCTTTGAGAGCGCCCGGGCCCTCAGGGTTCAGGGATATACGGTATTTAAAAAATATTTTTTGTATGGTCTAATAATGGGGCCCGAAATAAAGGTTTGCGGGGGGGGAGCTAAAAAACGTTACGCTACTGCCGAGGGGATAAATCGGTTAAGCTGATAATCTTGAATTGAAAACAAATCGAGTTCAAATCCACCTCATGGCAAAAAATTATCCAACTCTATTTGAGTTGCCTCCTTCTAAGGAAGGAAACGGGGACCCAACTCAGTATTATTCCCATGAAAGTTACTACCACAACAATTTATAAACTGGAAATTATAACGTGTCAATTCTCACACTAATGACTGAAGAGAGAGACTAAGTACCAATCATTTAAAAAAAAAATATCGTCCTTATTTTTATATTTAACAAGACATGTGAGTGTTTTTATTGATGGCCCCCGGGAATCGAACCCAGGATCTCCGCCTTTCCGGGGCATAGGCGTGCTATCCATTGCACCAGGCCACCGGACCCTCGACCTGCACCAATAAAACTCACTTCCCCTTATATGCAGTTAGTCGCGCAAGTTACTAACTCGTAACGAAAACGTGAAAAACTTTAAAGAATTTAAATTAATTTTATAATTAGATACTAATTATCATTAGTAATCAAAGTAAATTTTTTCCAACTAGTCAGAATATGCCCCGAAGCATACTTAAAAAATTCTTCCTGTTTATGATTTAGACTTCGAGCCTTATCAATTTTCAATGATTCATTAAAAATTATGAAAAAATTCTCTAATGATCATATGATCCTGAATCATTCTAAAGACGAACATGCAAGAAACAGAATTGTATAAATATTGAATTTATCTATCGGAATAGATTGGTGCCACAGCGCTGATAACATGCAAGTCTCATTTGCTTTGATTTGTAATGTGAATTACTGAATGATTAATTTTTTACCTTTGTATATTTCATATAATAAACCCTGAACATTTGACAATCAATAAAATCGAATAAGAAGACGTCATACACAGCATTAAAAAAAGAATAAAAAATCTGGAGTTGTGACCGCACAGCTTTCCCTTATATTCGATAATAGAAAGTTGTTTAAGTTGTGCTCTATCTAACACCAGATTTTTTTGTATCGAGATATATTTAATTTCCGGTACTAGAGGAGTCAAATTTATAAACAGAAAAATGTGTATATGTTGTATTCTTCTATCTTTCCTATGAGGTAAAGTGTACTTCACACAATTTTGAAGACAAAATCAGAATATACAGTATATTGTAGTTCCCTTAAAAAAATATTTTTTTTTTCTCTTTTTCGGCATCTAAGGGACCCCATTCCTATTAATTTCAAATAATTTGTAGCTAATTCAAATAAAATAAATTTTTCTCGGTTGGGACGGGAAGCGAGCTCGGAAAAAATGATCAAGGGATTCACACGACCGTACCAGGGATGCACACAGTAGATCGAAATAAGTGACCAGAATAAAAATGTGTTTCCCTGGTGCGGGCGTGTATATCCCTAATTCACTATGCAGACTAGCTGCGGGCGTGTGGATCCCTATATTTTTCGAGAGAAATTTTTACTCCGGTAGGCACGAGTCTTCTCTCTGAGCGATGGGTCACTCACGAGCTAAAATTATTTAACTAGAAACATTTATTTAACATGATTGTGAATATGTTTTTTGGTTTTGGTGAGCTAAGCGCCCCATAACCCTCGGGAATCGAACCCGGGCCTTCGGGGTGTTATCAATTGCACTAACAATAAGACACCGGACCCTCAACCTACACCAACAAAAACTCACTCCCCTTATATGCTATCTTATACTTATATAAGCGAAAGTGAGTTTTTGTTGGTGTAGGTTAAGGGTCCGATGGCTTGGTGCAATGGATGGATAGCACACAGATGCCTAGTTAAGTTCGAATCGAGGTATAAAGAATACTAATATCATATTCAAATATATAGATCTCGAAAAATATCTAACTTAAAACATTTAATTAGTTTTTTTAAGTTATTTTTCTCCATCTATTTCCTTTTAGACCCCGACTCTTTATTTAAAACGAGCCAATTCAATTTAAATAAATTTTTGTCGCTTGGAACGGGATGCGAACCCACAACCCCTGGTACAAATGGTCAGCAACTACACAAAGACCCGGGGCATATTTAGATTTAAAAGTAAAGAAAAATAGACTAGTTTGAACAAATTATCCCAAGAAATTAAAGATCTACAAGACTAAAATCTGTAGGCACGCAAGCCAAAACCAAAAAGCGAAAATTTTTAAATGAAAAAATTTTTTTAAATTTTTAAAATGGAACCGTTTAGGGGGAGCTGAACCCCCTCCCCCACCCGAGCCCTCCCTGTCTGTACATGCCGGTCTGTCCATAACGAAAATATTAGATAGGCTTTCATAGTCTTTTCTCATTGTAGACCTATAGAGAAATTTTTTATAAATTAATTCTGATTAGAAGTGTCCTTATTTGTACCGTACTTCCGGGATTCAGCATTTCAATTACAAAATACACATAGCCTTAAATATTTGTTTACATAATTATTAAATTCTTGTTTTTGTTATTTTTGTATTTTATAAAATCTGTTAGTCAGCATCCAAAAGAAAAACAAACAAGAATTTGAGATAATTAAATCATAATTTTTAAACTAATAATTATTAAAATAATCCCTAGAATATAAGTGTACAGGGGTGGCCGGAGACTAATCTACTGACTGAGATTATTTATTTATTAATATTTGTAAAGCGTGCTACCTAACTACAGTATATATCCCCAGATCCCGGCGACACTGGATTATCATTTTTTGTTTACACTATTTAATTTCAACATTTTACATAACAACCGAATGTTCATAATTAATTAATAATACACACCTGGTGAATCATTTTGCGTTGATTTTGGAGCTCTTGCTAGACTTACAGCTGCAAAGACGAGGGATAAAATTCCCGTCCTTAACAGCGACAATTTCACTCGTCTCGTTGATGTATTCGCCATTCATAAGGCTGGTCAACTAACAGACCCGTGCTATAATCTTCGTTCTGATATCTGAATAGCCTCTGAAAAAAAAAAAAAACAAATAGAATCAAGGCGTGGATTCAAGTCTCAAGATAATATATAATGAGTATTGGAGGGAAATTGAAAATTAAAAACATAACACAAGAAAATCTATTAAGTGAAATGACTAATGAAGAAAGAATTCATAGGCTATGCTAAACCAAAAAGAAGTATTTTTGGATATTTAAATTAAATTGATTTTTTGTATATTTTGTTGTTTGAAGATGTGATGAAACATCCATTTTAATTTCACTATCTTTATTTTCAAAAATAAAAAAATATAAAAATTCAATTGACCTTTTAGAATCTTTGTCTAGAGAATAAATAATCAAATGAATTTGAGCGAAAACAAATACCATTTTAATGATTAAATTTCTCTCAATAGGTCATGACTTAATTTGATAATAATATAATATATATTTACATATTATAAGAGTATATTAATTTAATATAATAGTAATCAAGGTCAAAATCATATTTATTTTTTAATGTAATCTTATTTCGACAATGAAAAAAAAATATGATCTAAGCTTTTTATCTAATTTAAATATTTCCTCTGTTTATAAAGTGTTTGCCAAAATAAGGAAGAGATAAAGTGAGACACAGCACATAAAATATAACTTTCTCCCTTCAGCAGGAGAAGGTTGTGTACTGTGCTTATCACACCAGATTTTTTTTGTCGAAATTTTTAGATATTTACCCACATAGCACTGCAACCAGAAAGCGAACATTAAGATGTCGAAGGGACGATGCTGCAACTTTGGGATATCGCAGAACGTCCCTGCGGCGTTGAAATGTCCGCTTTTTGGATGCAGTGCTATGTGGGTTAGTTTCCCATAGCCCCTTAGTTCCAAACTTGACCACTTGCGTTTTAATGTTGACTGCTTGAAATAAATAATGGTTATTTTTCAAAATTTTAATCTAATTTTTGGATACTCTATAAACTTTTTCCTATGAAGTACAAGAATAGAGTGTACTTAAAATGATTTCAAGAGCAAAATGAGAATATACATTTTAAAGAGCATCTAAAAAATAATTGATTTTTGAATTTTAATCAAAATTGTTGGAGCGAAATTTGAGAAAATCGAAAAAAACTGGTAAAAGTACATCCGTAAAGTACTAGTACTTTTTGCCCGATTTTATTCAAAAACTTAGTTTAACTCTCCGGGAGAGCAGCGGCGTAACCAGCCTTTAAGGGCGGGGGGGGGGGGTGCGAAGCTCAACTAGGGCGCCGATTTTCCAGGGGGCTTCGTAGGCCGGTTTCAAGGGGCGCCAAGGGCTTGATGCGCCTGGGGCGGGGGTGCCCCCCTCGCCCCCACCTAGTTACGCTACTGCGGGAGAGTACTCTATTTAAATATAAAATTTCAACCAAGTAGCTCATTTCCTTCATGCTTAAAATCGGTACACACAGACAGATAGACCGACCGATTCGAAGGACTCACTTTTTTGGACTCAGAAGACCTCAAAACATATATTTCTATTAAACATCGAATTTTTTTGACATGATCTCAATACTTTTTCTCTATATATAGATATACATACTGTATATAGGTAAGAGAAAGTAAAAATGTATTTCATCGTATTCTTTAAAAAAAAAAAACACATAATTAAAGAAAAATTAAACTGCATAAAATGAATTAGCGTTAAACCAAACTAAATATTTCTTTTATTTTAGAAGCGCCTGTTTTTTTAGATAACACTACCAAAGATACTTGCCTGTGCTGGTTGTCTAAGTTAAGGCGCATTTACACTGAGGCGGTATACTGTATCGGTTTGTCGCCTAGTGGAAATGCGCCCAAGGGCGGATACAAGGGAGGGGTAAAAGGTGTAATTACCCCCCCCCCGAGATTTGAAAAAAAATACCCTTTTTCGCCCAAAAATGTATTTTTAACGTAAATTTTAAAAAATGAACACTTAAAAATTGTATTTGTATTAATAAAAAAATTTCCACTCTCTAAAAAAAAGGTAAAATATCTAAACGGATGCAAAAGATTTAAGGTTCCGCGAACGGCACAAACAAATTTTAGGTTCCGCGGGTGGGAAAAATTTTGCCTCTCTAAAAAAAAGGAAAAATATTTTAACGGACGGAAAAAATTCCAGGTTCTGCGAACGGCACATGAAAGAATTTTTGGTTCCGCGGGTGGGAAAAATTTTGCCTCTCTAAAAAAAAGGTAAAATATTTTTACGGGCGGAAAAAATTTTTGGTTCCCGACCGGCACATGAAAAAATTTTTGGTTCCGCAAAATCCAAATTTTGGTTCGGTGAAAAACAAAATTTTTCGTACGCCCCTGGTGCTGTGCGACGAGTCACACCAGATTACCCCCCCCCCCCCCCCCGAGAAACACCTCTGGATCCGCCCTTGAATGCGCCTCGTATTATTATAATTTAAAAGTATTTCTTCTAAAGATCTTCTAAAGTAATATTAATTTGGTCGAATCCGATTTTTAATTTGTTAGTTCCGTTCGATGAAAGAAATAAGTTAGTTCCGGGCGGTCAATGCACGTTTTAGCCTATTGGTATCTTTCTTAACTTCCTGTTGCCATTGAAAACAAAAATTGCACTCTTTTTCCAAGAAAAAACTTTTTTTAGTCGAGAAATTATAAGTAAAATCTATTATCTTATGGATTCGAATCCCAGACAGTCCGTTTTCTAATCCAGTGCCTGCTTGAGGATTTGTTTACATTCATGGAATACACAAATGAAAAGAATACATAAATATTTCTCCATACATTTCCTATGGGAGAAATCGTAACTTTAAGAATTAATAACTCAAAAAGTTATAGGAATTTCGGGATGAAAATAATTTTCCTGTAATCCCGAGAAGGTCCTCTTTATGCATAAAAAATTTCATTTCAAAATTTCAACGGGAAGTTAACTAAATAGAGCGTGACAGACGGACAGGCAGACAGACAGACAGACATTAGTGAATTATATATATAGATTATTATATCAATCCCGAATGAATTCAATTTTTCATCAACTATAGAGGTACTAGCCGCGCCGCCCGCCTTCGGCGGGCTTCGCGTCTAGCCAGGGGGGGCTACGCCCCCCTGGACCCCACCAGCTGGCTCGGGCCCGCCTGCGGCGGACCCTCGCCTTTCTTAATGAGAAACTGCGTGGTGCCTGGACAGGGGGCTAAGCCCCCTGGACCCCCTTCCAACTGGCTCGGGCCCGCCTGCGGCGGACCCTCGCCTTTCTTAATTATGAAAAACTGCGTGGCGTCTGGACAGGGGGGCTACGCCCCCTGGACCCCCTCCAGCTGGCTCGGGCCCGCCTGCGGCGGACCCTCGCCTTTCTTAATTATGAAAAACTGCGTGGCGTCTAGACAGGGGGCTAGCCCCTGGACCCCCCTCCAGCTGGCTCGGGCCCGCCTGCGGCGGACCCTCGCCTTTCTTAATTATGAAAAGAAAATTATTATTACTACGTATTCCAATCCAGTGCCTGCTTGAGGATTTGTTTACATTCATGGAATACACAAATGAAAAGAATACAAAAAAAATCTGGTGTGACTGGCGCACAGCACACAACTTTCTCTTACCCTTCGGTAAGAGAAAGTTGGGCACTGTGCTGGTCACACCAGATTTTTTGTGTCGAGATATATTTAGTTTCCGATAGCACCTTAGTTTCAAACTTGCATTTTAAATGTTGACTGCTTCAAATAAACTATGGTTATTTTTCAAAATTTTAATCTTATATTTGGACATTTTATACACAATATAGAATCGTAAATAAATACAAAATTTCATAAGAATTGGAAAAAAAAATTTTAAATGCCTAAAAAGTTCTAAAGGGGACCCCCTTTTGAATCGAAATTAACATACAAATCCCTATAGGAAATTAACATTGTTCCTTGCGAAGATAAGGTGGAAAGGGAATTTAAAAAGAGTAGAGAGAGACGATAATGTTTGCAAGTGAGAGAAAGACATATATGTTTTCTTTGAAACAATTAAAGACACAAATAAATTAAAAAAAAAATGGGAATTTAAATAATAATTGATTTTTAATCTAATAAAAAGAAAAAGATTTAAATTCCGTTACCATGGCAACCATTTCTATCTTTCCTATGAAGAACAAGAGTAAAGTGGTCTTCAGAAGATTTCAACGGCAAAATGAGAATATACATTTTAAAGAGCATCTAAAAAATAGTTCATTTATGAATTTAAAAAAAAATCCTTGGAGGGAATTTTGAGAAAATCGAAAAAAACTGAAAAAGTACATCAGTAAAGTACTAGTACTTTTTGGCCGATTTTGTTCAAAAGCTTATTTTGAGATTCTTCAAAGGTACCTAAGTTAAATATAAAATTTCAATCCGCTAGCTCAACTCCTTCATGCTAAAAATCTGTCCACACACACAGACACACATACATACACACACACACACAGACCAATTTGCGGGACCCACTTTTTTGGACTCAGGGGACCTCAAAACGTGAAGATCCATCAAAATCTCGACATCGAATTTTTGACATGATCGCAATACTTTCTCTCTCTATATATATTAACATATATAGAGGTAAGAGAAAGTAATATTCCTCTGTACATTTCCTATGGGAGAAATCGTAACTTTAGGAATTAATAACTCAAAAAGTTATAGGAATTTCGGGACCCGAGTATTTTTCCGGGACTCTCCATAACCTCCTCTATAAGACTGCAAAATTTCGTTTCAAAATTCCAACGGGAAGTTGGTCAAACAGAGCGTGACAGACGGACAGACGGACAGACAAACGGACACTCCGCAATTATTATATATAGATTTTTCCAACATACACTTGGCCACCACTACTTAGCCTTGCTTGATTTGAAAATCTTTCTCTTCAAGGCTAATTGTTCATTTATAATTATCAAAACTTTCCTTTCATTATTTTAATCTTTGATCGATTAATCTTTATAAATTATTTAAATATGATATTTTTAATTCAACATTCAAAAGATGATTTTTAAATTTAATTAAAACTTATAATAATAAAATCTGGTGTGACTGGCGCACAGCACACAACTTTCTCTTACCTTCGGTAATCGAAAGTTGTGTTCTGTGCTTGTCACACCAGATTTTTTGTGTCGAAATATATTTAGTTTCCGCCAATATATTAGAAATTTAAGATGTTAAAATTATAAACATGGGAAAATATTTATATTTTGTTACCATGGCAACCATTTCTCCTATCTTTCCTATGAAGCACAAGAGTAAAGTGTGCTTCAAACAATTTTGAGGGCAAAACGAGAATATACATTTGAAAGAGCATCTAAAAAATAATTGATTTTTGAATTTTAATCAAAATCGTTAGAGCGAATTTTGAGAAAATCGAAAAAAACTGAAAAAGTACATCAGTAAAGTACTAGTACTCTTTGGCCGATTTTGATTAAAAGCTTATTTTTTCCGGTCCCGGGAGGTATTTAACTTAAATATAAAATTTCAACCTCCTAGCTCAATTCCTTCATGCTTAAAATTGAACACACACACACACACACACAGACACACACACACACACACAGACAGACCATGTCGCGAAAACCACTTTTTTGGATTCAGGGGACCTCAAAACGTGAAGATCCATCAAAATCTCGACATCGAATTTTTGACATGAATCCAATACTTTCTCTCTCTATATATATTAACATATATATAGAGGTAAGAGAAAGTAAAAATAAAAAATTTTTAAATATAATAAATCAAAGAAAAAAGGAAATATTTCAAAGAAACAAATATTCATTTGAAAAAAAAAAAAATAGTTGTGTAGATTTTTATTCTGATTAAATATATAGTCTAGAAGAGAGCAAATATTATGTACAGTATACCAGTATACAGTAGATAACAATTTGACCGATAAAGTGAAAGAAATGTGATAAAATATCATGTTTATTATATTAATCTTGTAGGATTATTGAATATATTTTATCATTTAAATCAGCTCTTTCTTTAAATAAAGAAAATTAATTATTATTTTTTGAGCAAAATGTAATTTAATAACGGGTCATTCCACGTCAGTTCAACCAGGCCATTTCACCCATAATCTCAGATTTTTATGAAACTTGGTATGTTTGTTCTATATATATAGATAGTAACAGCACCAAATTTCAATTTTTTATCTCACTTAGTTTCGAGTATGGCACTTTAAAGTTTTGATTTTTTCACTTTCCGCGGTTTACTAATGCCAAACAAAATGTGACATGGAAGAGAAAATAATTTTCATTTGCTTATTTGACACCCAATCTTGATGAAATTTTTGGTATGTTCTTTAATCAATAAGGAATTAGAAAAAAATATATCACGAATCTAAGTTAATCCTAAAATATAAAAAAAAATTCATATTGTTGATTTTTTTTTAGTTTTGAAAACGCAAACATGCTTTAGCGCTAAAGCCAATATCTCCAAAGGGAATGAGATATTCAAGAAATTTTTTTCTAAATAATCTACATGAAATGGGCTTTAATTTAGTAAAATAAAATGTTTGTGTATTTTGTTCCCTCTATTTCTAAAGTCCATTGCAAGTTTCAATATATAGTTTTTACATGTTAAAAAGGTTTCAAGGCCAAATGAAAATATACATTTTAAAGAGCATCTAAACAATAATTGATTTATGAATTTTAATAAAAATCGTTGCAGGAAATTTTGGAAAATTGGAAAAAACTGAAAAAGTACATCAGTAAAGTACTAGTACTTTTTGGCCGATTTTGTTCAAAAGCTTATTTTGAGTGTCCGGGAGGGTGCCTAACTTAAATATAAAATTTCAACCTCCTAGCTCAATTCTTTCATGATTTCAAATGGACACTTTGTGTGTGTCTGCTTAAAACTGAACACAGACGAAAATTCAATCAATTCAATTGAAATCATGAAAGAATTGAGCTAGGAGGTTGAAATTTTATATTTAAGTTAGGCACCCTCCCGGACACTCAAAATAAGCTTTTGAACAAAATCGGCCAAAAAGTACTAGTACTTTACTGATGTACTTTTTCAGTTTTTTCCAATTTTCTCAAAATTTCCTGCAACGATTTTTATTAAAATTCATAAATCAATTATTGTTTAGATGCTCTTTAAAATGTATATTTTCATTTTGGCCTTGAAACCTTTTTAACATGTAAAACTATATATTGAAACTTGCAATGGACTTTAGAAATAGAGGGAACAAAATACACAAACATTTTATTTTACTAAATTAAAGCCCATTTCATGTAGAATATTTAGAAAAAAAAATTTCTTGAATATCTCATTCCCTTTTGGAGATATTGGCTTTAGCGCTAAAGCATGTTTGCGTTTTCAAAACTAAAAAAAAATCAACAATATGAATTTTTTTTTATATTTTAGGATTAACTTAGATTCGTGATATATTTTTTTTCTAATTCCTTATTGTTTAAAGAACATACCAAAAAAATTTCATCAAGATTGGGTGTCAAATAAGCAAATGAGAAATTATTTTCTCTTCCATGTCACATTTTGTTTGGCATTAGCCAAGCCGCGGAAGGTGAAAAAATCAAAACTTTAAAGTGCCATAACTCGAAAACTAAGTGAGATAAAAAATTGAAATTTGGTGCTGTTACTTATCTATATATATAGAACAAACATACCAAGTTTCATAAAAATCTGAGATTATGGGTGAAAATTTTTTATTTTTTTGGTTGATTTGACGTGGAATGACCCTAACGCAAAACTAATTAAATCTTTTACTTAACAATATAAAGGCCAGTAATTCATTTTTAACTTCCCCATCCACCGTAGGTTGGGCAGGTAAAGTTAATGTAATCGTTAAAAAAATCGAAATTTTTATGAAGCTGCCAAAATGTGTTTTGAAGTCCTCTGAATCCATTTAAGTAGTTTTTGGAATGATGTCGGGGTGTGTGTCTGTGTGTGTATATCTGTGGTAATTTTTTCCTCAACGTATTTGTTCAATTGTTTTGAAATTTCCCACCCATAAATTAGGGGTAGAGGCCAAGAACTGAAAAGCTTTTGGTAAACATTGGACCATTAGGGGGGCTCTAGGGGAACCAATCTTTTTTTCGTTCAACACCTATAATTTTTTTTTATATATTCAGAAACTAGACTTTCTCCCGAGAAATGATTAATATGTAAATCATCGAACTATTAGGGGCGTGGGAGGGTGACCAATATTTTTTTCTTAAATAGTGGGTGGGCAAAGTTGTGCGTTCGGCTTAGTTCGACACTTTATTTTTGATTACCAATAAAACAAATATAGGAGTCTAAATGTTTGCAGATGTCAAAGAAAAAACTAATAAAATTTGAATAGTATACTATAGAAAAGAAAAGGGAAAATTTTTCAAATCATTCATATTTGCTAATCACTTGTTGTAGGGTATACAAAAATTCATTCAGGAATATTTCGGCCATTCACACATCCCAATTGTTTATTTACTGAAAATATAAAAAATGTGTGTAATAATGGAAAGAACTTACTAACAAATGAAACGGGTCCCCATATATATTTAAATTCAATTTTTTTAAGTTCTTTTTCGGCATCTGAAACCATTTAGACACCGGCCCTATTATTTCAAATTAATTGGAAACAAAAAAAAATCATCTTTCGAGCGGGAACTCCTAAGCTCTAGCACAAAAGACAGTGGTACTTCTACCCCTCCACTACGGCCCATGAGATTTAATTTTCTTACATAACCTAGATTTTTTTTTATATATATTCAGAAACTATACTTTCTCTCGAGTAAAATGATATATAATATGTAAAAAAAACATCGTATCATTAGAGGGGACGGGCAATATTCTTTCCTTAAATAGTGGGTGGCTCGGCTTAGTCCGACCCTTTATTTTTTTTTCATTAATTTTTTTAAATATTGGCATTATTACTTGTATTATTACCTTTGCACTTATTTACTCGATATTATTCCAACAACTACATATCAGTTCATCTTTAATGATTGTTTGAATTTCCTTTATCTGTAATTTTTTTTTTTTTTTTTTTTTTGTAATTAGCCTCTTTTTTCTTATAATTTTTCTTTTATCTATGATATATAGTATTTTATAAAATTCAGGGTTCAGAAATCGAACTTTTACTTTCTAATAGATATGCCTATAATATTTTTTGAGAAATCAAGGTTTATCAAGTGTACTACTGGAATTTTTTTGAGTTATTTTTGTGCATGAAGACTTATACTATAGCGACAATCACTTCAATTATCGGCAGCCCTTGAAGTTACTTTATTTTCCCTCTCCGTTACATAAGGAGTTGGTCAATTGGTTTGCCTTCCTTGTGAATACTTTTTTTTTTTAAGAAAACAAGAATATTAATAAATAATTTCGTCGTTTCGGTTGCATTCTGCGACTTTCGTTTAAATAGAAGATCTCGCCTCTTCATCTCTGTATATCATTTCCTTTTTCATACGAATATCTGCTAAGTTCTAGAATGAGTAGTTCGAATAATTCCTAAAATCCTTTCCAAAGCGGTCAGAGAAATTCGTCAATAATATTTTAATGAATTTTTAATTGCATATTTTAAAAGCTATTTTGTAATATTATCAAAATGAAAAATCTAAATTGCAAATGAGATTCATTATCATTGAGGAAGAAGAGCCAAATTATCTAATAAATATAAATGACTAGATTAATTCTTCATTTACACTCTGAAGATGACACCTACTTGAATGACATTTTTCTTTTTTTTTTTTTTTATAGACTTAACTTTATCTCGATCAAATTAAATAGTTAGCAACAGTATCTTATATTTTTTATTTCAAGAGTCATTCTTAGAGACAAAGTAACAAGGAAAGTGTTTCTTTGATTGGTTGAAAGCATTAGGGAAACGGCCATCAGTTATAAATTAGGATTTTGAAATTCTGAGACAGACCTGAATATAATTTTAGGTTCCTTCAAAAAATTAAAAATATAAAAAAAATTTAATTAAACTTTCATCTAATTAGAGTTAAATAAATAACACTAGGTTAAGTTTCAAAAGCTGAGTTGTTTTTGTCATAGCTCTTAAGATGATACGTTAAAATCGAAATGCACATAAAAATAAAAACCTTTTGAAACTTAACCTTGTGTTATTTATTTATGTATAATTAGATGAAAATTTAATTAAATTTAAGAATTTTTCAACTCTATTAGGGCAGTAAACTTGTAAATTATTCAGGTGAGAAATCACTTATGGGAATGAGATACCCTGTCGAAATACATATTAACTATTGATTTATAATTTGAAACAAATAGCCGATTGTTTTTATTTGTATAGGCTTTTTTAATTTTGGATCATCTTACTAATTTTGACCGAAATATATAAATATCTTATAAAAGATGTTTTATCTATCAACTCATTCATAGATTATGTTAAAAGTGTGAGAAAATCGGAAAAATATTTAATAATACTTTAGTAGAAAGCTTGCTTAAAGTTCAGAGGACATTAAACTCGAAAATAAAAAAAAACATTCTAGGAATATGAACCCATGTTCTTCCATGATTTACGCCCTTGGATGTTTTAATCTATAAAGTAAACTCCTCTTACGAGTTTAAGATATCCATTGGACTATTTATAGCTTGTGAGAAGACATTTTTTTATTAATTTACATTTCTTTGTTAATCGTGTTAAGTTTACCCGGCATCTTATGGATTATTTTTAAACTGGACACAATTTCCTAATGTGACTTTTTAGAGATATACACTAGCCTCGTCATCGACTTCGAGGGGCTTAGCGTCTAGTCAAAGAATCTTCGCCTCCCTGGATCCCCCTTTTTTTTTAAATTCCATTTAAGGTCTTCTTCGAAAGCTATATAGACCCCGTCTTTATTTATTTCAATTGATTGGTAGCGAATCCAATTGAAATAAATTTTTGTCGCATGAAACGGGATGCGAACTCTTGACCTTGTGTATCAGAAGCCTATGCTCTACTTCTGAGTCATAGGTCACGTTTCCCATCAAATTTTCTTAAATATGAAAAGAAAATTATTATTATTACAATCCAGGAGACGCGGGTCCGGATTCCAGGCAGTCGGATGAATTTATTTAAATCATTTGAATACCAAATGGTGTAATAAATGTTACCTGGACCCCCTATATATATATCGACTCTAAATAATTATATCGTTGGCGCAGAGGTAGAGCATTGGCTTCTGATACCCAGGGTCAAGAGTCGCATCCCGTTTCACGCGACAAAAATTTATTTCAATTGAATTCTCTACCTAAACTACATGGCCTAAGTTGCCAATAAGACTTAAAAAAATTTGTTTAGGCCTACATAAATGTATCCTTATACATTTCCTTTGGGAGAAATCTTAACTTTAGCAATTAATAAATCACAAAGATAAAAGAATTTCGGGGCGAAAATAATTTACTTGTAATCCCAAGAAGGTCCTTAAGCATATAAAATTTGGTTTCTAAATTCCAACGGGAATTTGCTTAAATAGTGCGTGACAGACAGACAGACGGACATTAGCGAATCTCTATATATAAATAGATAAGAAATTTTCGGCAACTGAAAATCTTAAATACGTGTACGTTGATTTGGTTGCCGCCTCAAACGGGGCAACTCACTTAGTAGGTTCATATATTCTCCAAATTTTTGTACATACGCTTATATTTTCGTACATTTATTTGCATATCCTTAATCAGCTCTAGTTATAATTATTTGTATCGATAACCTTAAAAGCCAATATGCTTCCCCAGTGGCCGAGAGGCTAGAGATGTTTATATGGTCTTACATATTAGATGATAAAAAATACCTAAAAAATTTAACTCTTCTCTTCATCAGTCTTAACTACGCTTAATCTTTATACACAGATATACTAGGTTGAACCAAATTCAGTATAAAAGTCTATTTGATTACATTTAATAATCTGAATAATCTCTTTCTATTCTTTTCCTACAGTTCCAAATTCGCATTCGGTCAATTGTAGTTAATAGGTAATCGGCCCTAGAATGAAACTTGCTAAGCTTTTGTTTACTGGCGACAATAAAATTAGCCTATAATAAATCCTAATGTAGACTCAGTCATAAGTCACAGATATTTGAATCATTCAGAGGAGAAGCGTAGAGTGAAAAGAGCGAGAGAGAGAGAGAGAAGCTGGACCACTTAGTTCTCGAGAGAATGTAGGCGGACATGGAAAATGACTATTGACACTCACTCTCATCTTGTTTCATAAATTGAAACAAAAAAATAAATATGTAAATATTAAAGTAGTACAAAAAGTTAAAAAAAAAAACTGGCAATGTATTCGGGCTTTCAATATTAAAATAAATTTTAACGAGATGTAAAGCTGCATCTATTTGCTACTATAAAACATCGTGTAGATAAAAATTTAATATTAATTTAGATAAGAGAAAGGATGCTATAATTAGGGACACGAAAAAAGTATCGATACTTTTGTTTCGATACTAATACTTTTTTTACTCGATACTTTATTCATATGAGTACTTGAATACCGGTATCGAATGAGTATTACTCATTCAAATATAATTTTTTTTTTTTTTTTTTTTAAGTTTTTTCGGCAGAACATGTAGACTTTAAACATTACACAAATATTTTAATCACGATTCTGCAAAGAATATCGCATTTTTTTTTTGCACTCGTCTTCTTTTATAACAGAAGATTTTTGTTTTTTTCTTTATGAATAGAAAGTGGATATATAACACAAAGTTAAAATTTGTGGAATAGAGTTTATTTCATCATGTTTCTAATAATTAATTATATATAATAATGGAAAATTTGATACTTTTTAATAAAAAAAAACCCTTTAATACGAATCGTTCAATTTCTAATTTAACCTTTTTTGTAATTTGTCGTCAAAGTGGGAAAATATGAAATATAAAAGCCAAATTACAAATTGTAAACTAATTGGACAGACTTTTATTTTGGCGAAGTCCATATTTTGATTGAGAAAGCCCCCGAAAAAGAAAAATATTCACTCGAAGCCACCACTCTACCAAGCTGCGAATCACCCCGTCCTCCTGCTGTTCATTACTCGGAAGACAGTGGCATATATCGTACCGATCTTCCCGTCTGCCCTTTAATCGACTACAGGAGCCTAATATGCCGAAAAGTCTTAAAAAAAAAAATACTCATACCTAAAAAAAAAATACTCGATACTTTCCTTTCGATACGATACCAAGTACAAGTATCGATACTTTTTTTTCGATACCACATCCCTAGCTATAATTAATATAAAATAAAGGCAATATATAACAATACACCTACTTTTTATCACCTGAAACTTTCCCAAGATATTTTTTCGACAAATTTCATCACTTTTTTGAACGATAAATATGAAGAAATAGTATTTTATGAACCTTTTATTGCAAGAGTATAAATTTAAAAACAACAATAAACTTTTAATTTGGAGGAAAAGTGATGAAGATTTTAAGTGAAACATATTTATAAATGGAAATATTTTTTGTATGTATGTGAGGGGTTTTAAACGATAGAAATATTTGGATTTCTAACCCGAAATATATCGAGTTAGAAATCCTAATATTTTTATCAAAAAAACTTCTAAACCACGCCTATTATAGTAATTTTTTAATATTTTTCCCCCCCCTCCCCAGGGCCATTGTCCGTGAAAGACGCCTCTCTTATCATCCGAGAAATGATTTAACAAATTACCTTTTATGGGCGTGTGTGTGTGTTTCAGAAGGGGTAGTAGTCATATTAAACGTGAACATGAACGTGAACATGAACGGAGGCACTAATCCTCCGGCGAGGGCCGAGGGCGGGCCTTTAAGGCCGTGACTGTACTCTTCGGCCGCAGAGGGGGGGTCCACGAGCGGCTCATTGCCGTCGACCGCGACATCCCGTGAGCATGGACTCTGCGGACCTGTTGCTACAAGGTGAGCACCGACGAACATCCTCACCACCCTTTTACCACAATCCCCCTACAAAGTGAACACACGACTATCCAACCGTCAACAACCTAGAACTCATTTCTTCTTATTATTGTTTATTATTATTTAACAAGTGGTTATCATAATATTTTACTAGTGTGCTTCTTGTGTACTAAATTGAAACAACTACGCCGTCAATTTCCCTCCGGTGGGGAGAAAGGATATATTTTAATAAAAATTCTGTGTTTTCATTTTAATTATCCGTGAGAGGGAATTAGAAGACTTCCTCTGACGTCGGTACCTGTTGTATCCAAGTCATTAGGTTAGATAAATGGCGGAGCGTTTAAAGTCATTTGCCGCTGCTGCTTTTTTCGTGCTTGGATCTTCCTGTCTAAGAAATTGAACCAATGAAATTAACGTGCAGAGGCGGCTCTTCAACACTCTTTGAATAACCTCATCACCAATTTTGTCCTCTCTTCGAATTATTGGATAATTTACCTCTCTCTCTCTCTATTTAATAAATTTATTTATAAAATTCTAATCCCTTTCTTTTTCAACCTTTTTAATAAGCTTAGCCTTTTTTGATAATAAACACTTAAGCATGAATGAATCATAGATGCCGGCTCTTTGAATTATTCTTAACGTGAATGAATCATTGATTGATAGATTCGTTTCTTTCCCTTTGGCCAATGTTTTCCATCTGGGTTTCGTTCATGAGTGGTGTGTGAGTGCTCGGCCTCTCATTGTGCTTCATTTAAACCAGAAAATATTAATTATGTAATAACGGGCTATTCACGGTGCGTAATGGTTGCTTTAAGTAGATACTAGTCGAGCTGAAGATATCGACTTAAGGGCTGTGATGCACTTGGTACTGTTTTGAAAAGATCTCAAAAATTTGATCGAAATAAAAAAATGACTTGAAGAAATATGAATAAAGAATTTTAAAAAAAGTAACAATGAAGAAACTTTGGATCTATTAAAATTTTTTATAGGGTTCATAGGTTTAATTTATTTCAAATTAATTGGCTACCAAACATTTGAACTAAATAGGGATGACGTCTAATTGGTCTTAGATGCCGAAAAGACCTTAAATCAAATAAATTTTTTTTTTTTTAATGTTTCGGATTAAATTCACCTATTAACATCTACGATTACAAATATATATATATATATATATATATATATATATATATATATATAGGCAATTTTTTTTTTTGTAGTTCTTAATTAATAAAATTATAAAAATCATTGATTGATTGAATAAATTCAAAAAGGGATTTTTTTTTTATTTCATTTAAAGTCTTTTTAGGCATCGAAGGCCTTTAGACCCGGTCTCTATTTATTTAAATTGATTGGTAGCCAATACAATTTAAATAAATTTTTATTGCATGGGACGGGATACGAAACCCCGACTCTTGGTCCAAATGGCCAGCATGCTAACCACTTCACCAAATCCCGAGGGCAGAGATTTTTTTGAAATTAGAATTTTTACCTGTTTTACTTCCTCGTTCGAAGTAAAGGAGATTATTTTAATAGCAAAAAATTTCAAAGTCCAGATTTCACTGAAAATAACCATTTTGATTATCCATTCCATGATTCTATTTTGACTAGTTTCGTCGTAATGTTAGTATCTATATTTTTATGTATCTCATGATCATCACTGAATCCATTTTGACTAGTTTTTTCTTGCCTGTTTATATGTATCACACATAACTCAAAAACGGCTAGTCTTAGAAAGTTAAAATTTGTATCTAGGAGTGTTTTAACATCTAGTCCCTTTTTGATTACAATCGGTTATGCCAAAAGAACTTAAAGAGTTTGTAGAATTTTACAAAAAAAATTTTTAATTTTGATTACGGATTCTTACAGCGCATAAAAAATTTAGTTTTTTTGAAATATCGAATAGTTTTTTAAGATATTTGATAAAATATTCTTCGAATTTTTTGAAATTTATTAAAGCAGGTGAATCATTACAAGGTGTAGTTATACAAGGAGATCTTGATTGGTCAGATGTTTTAGAATAGACAGAGATGATTTAGAATAAAAAGGGACGTTGTTGGTGTTCCATAGGAATGATTCTTGATTATTTTATGGTCGTAGACAACTTTTGACTATGTTTTTTTTCACGCAAGCAAAAAAATTACGTATATGTAGGCCTAACTAAAATTATTTTAAGGATATGTGACAGATCTCACGTTCTTATCTATTTAAAAAATTGAAATTTTAAAAAATACTTAAATTGATTAAAATTAAAATGTAAATTTCTAAATTTTCACCCCTCTGCTCTCCAATTAACATTCAAATTTTACTTTATATTATTACATATTTTTTTCGTGGAGCACGCTTTGAGAAGCACTTCTCTATAAATTCCCCCCTTCTTCTTTTGACTTAATTAACTAAATTTTTTTACTATTTTATGGGCAGAGTTCATTGATCAATCTTATAAGAGCATAGAGTTCTAAGCGACATTGAGAGAAAGCTTAGAGGAAATTATTAAGTGGACAGATGATATATTTAATTTCCAGGGGTCTGTTTGTCTGTTGAAATTGATACTTCCTGGTGGAATTTTATATGTAGAGCTTAAATATTTCTAGAATCATACTTTCGTTTAAAAATTTTTTAGTAAAGGTACTTCCCCCCCCCCCCCTTCCTGTGAGGCCGAGAGGTTAGAGATGTTATATGCCTGGACGTCCCATTTATAACGTATTTTAAAATAATGATTATCGTTGAATTTTTATGGCCTAAGATGCCTAAAAAATTTAAATTTTTTAACAGTAGAACAGTAGAAAAAAGAACAATTAAGCCTGAGGCCAAAAGAAGACAATTTCTTCCCTACACACAATTTTTTTTCCGACTAAGCTTTTTTTGACTCAAAAAACGACCTAATAAAATTCCCCTAAAGAGAGGATTTGATTATTTCCTGTTGATCGATTGGATTATTCTGGCTCTCTATTGGCAACCATTGGTGCCAGATGCTTTTGAGTGAGATACCTACGACATTATTCAATTTGGTTAATTTTCATATTTTTTTTTCCATTGTTCACTTTTGAAGCAAATTAGACCACTGACCAACATGTAAATTTTTAGAAATATTCCAATATTAAACATATAGTCCAATGTTTTGATTTAGGGAACAAAAAAAAAATTCTAATATACGTAATTTTATATTAAAGAGAGTATAAAATGAAAAAAGTTTGGGATCCCCTGAGTTAGAAGAAAATTTCTGTTTACTACTGTATTAAATTGTTTTAAATGTGATTAATTTCTATTAAATACTAAATTTCTTGCTTCTTCATGTCATGGGCGTAACTAGAGAATTTGGCTGGGGGAGGGGGCCATGGGACCAGCCTCCGTGGGGTCTGGAAAGCCCCATATTTTCTCAAGCAGGGAGCTTTCTGGGGGGGGGGGGCACGAGCCTTCTGGGGGGCTATGCCCCCCGGCACTCACCTAGTTACGCCCATGGCTATCCCTATCACAATGCTTTTGACAGACCGGAACTTTAATACTTCAATTTTTGACCCGGCAGGTGGAGGGGACTCCATTTTATATCAACATTTATTTTGATTTTTTGGTCACTCTGAAGTATATATTTTAATTTTACCGGGATTTGGAATAATTTCTCAAATTGTAGAGTGTCTTCAATGAGAGTGTTGACATACGACGTTGGCCTCCATATTTGTTTCAATATTATATGGGTAGTATACAAGAAGAGTAAGAAAATTTTATTTTACTTAAATATAATTTGAAATTAATATAATATTTTAATTTCAAATTATAAGTATATAAGCATATAAGTAAGTAAAATAAAATTTTCATACACTACCCATATAACATTGGAACAAATATGGCGACCAACGCCGTATGTCAACACTCTCATTGAAGGCACTCTAAATTGAACTTGAAGAAAGCGACACCAGAAACTTCGAATTTAACAAAAACTAAAAACAAACACTGATATTCTATTTATAACAAAGACTATTATTTAAATAGAGATCAAGTTGTTGATCCAGACAAAATAAAATTTATATGATATTATATAATATATTTAAATTATCTCAATAATTACATTATCTTAATGATACGAGTACATCATCATTTTCAAAGAAATATTTTTAAATATTATCTAACATTATTTAATTATTAAATAAAGTAATTTTTTAAGAGTAAAAAGGATTTGTCAGATCTTAGACAGCCAAATATTTATAAAATTAAACAATGAAGATCATTTGTATTCTAATGCTTTAAGCAGTTTTTTTTAGAATGGGATTCCCTTAAATTCTTTTTTTCCTTATATTTTTACTCACCTTGAAATGAGACATTCGCTTTTCACTTGCTTACTAGAATAGATATGATAATGTTTAATGTACATTGCTCTGTTATCGTTCGCGCATGATTTCTAAAATGATTAAAAATAATTTACATGAGTTTATATTAATACTTGCTTGTGAATAGTGATTATGATTATTATTTTAAACATCTGTAATTATAAGTAAGATGAGAGGTGAGTGTAGTTTTGTCTTTAAAGTCTGTGTTTTTCATAACTATCTTCTCCTATCGCTTTCGTTTAATGAATTTTAATCACACTTCTGAAAGAAACTACAAATTCCTCATTATATGAATAAATTTTAATCGTGCTTTTTATTCTGGTGTAAAAGATGTTTTACAAAAATAGAATAGTCCTAATTATTTCCGGTTGATCGATTTGCTAAAATGATTTCACAGTGATACTTAAAATTTTTAACTCTAAAAACAGGCGTTAAAATTTAAAATAAACAAGTGGGTGTTAAAAAGTAATGTACAAACAATCAGTGTTAAAAAAATGCTATTCCAAATCAATTCCTTGTCTCAAATAGCTATTCTGTAAACAAAAACTTTAAAGCCAATGCGTTAATGAATTTTAACCACACTTCTGAAAGATACACTTAACACTTAGTAAATAGTGTTAAAAATTAATGGCATGTCTAGGAGGTGCCTTTAATATTTTAACGTCGTGTTTAAAATAAACATGGCGTCTTTAAACTAAAAAGTAAGGTTATGATTTTGATAGCTTTGAAATAAAAACAACATGTTAACGTCGCTGTTAAAACTTTGTTTAAGCCCTCGGGGTTTGGTGTAGAGGTTAGCGTGCTAACCTCGTATACCAAACGTCGCGGGTTCGGACCCCAGGCAGTCCGATGCTTTTATTTAAGCCATTTGGATACCAAATGGCTTAAATAAGAATGCCTGGACCTCTAATATGTGTATATTATCAATAACGGATATCGTTTAAAGTCTTAAATGGCCTAAGTTGCCGAAAAGACTGTGTGAATGTGAGTGTGAATGAGAAAAAAGTGTGAGTGTTTAAAAAAAAAAAAAACTTCGTTTAGAAAATAGCATTTTTTTAACGCTGGTTGTTTTTACATTACTTTTTAGCACCCATTTGTTTATTTTAAATTTTAATGCCTGTTTTTAGAGAATAGACCTGTATCAGGTGTATATATCTTATTGTTATTATTTATGCAATGGAGGCACAAATAGAGGATCTTAAGACCCGATTTCCTTATTTCAAATTCAATTGTAAGATGTAAATCGAGCTTAAGAACTGAGATATGTAGATGCAACTGTGGTTTCAGTTGGGTATCTAGTACCCATGGGTACTAGATACTTATTCCCCAATCAAATCATTCATAAACAGGTACTAATTATTTATTATTATTATATTTATCCAACTTCTCTAAGGTTCATCTTCCCTTCCCACGACCTTGATCTTATGGTCTAACGATCCTTTCTTTAAATTCGCCTTTTCCATATTAAGCCACTGATATCAAACTACCACTCTTTATTATTTTCTCTTACCTCTCTATATATGTTAATATATAGAGAGACAGTGGCGCAACCAGGATTTGCTCCTGGGGGGGGGGGGGTTCGGGGGGGGGGCTGATCTCAAAAATTTTTCTGTGAAAATTTTTTTTTCGCGGAACCAAAGTTTTTTTGCCTTGCAGAAAATTTTGATTTCGCGAAACCAAATTTTTCCGCCTGCGGGGGAAATTTTTCCAGTCCGTAAAAATATTTTACCTTTTTTTTAGAGACGCTAAATTTTTGCCGCTCCGTGGAACCAAATTTTTACCCATGTGCCGCCCGGGGAACCAAATTTTTACCCATGCGCCGCCCGCGGAACATTTCCTCTCTTCGCGAAACCGAAATGATTATATTTTTTCTTTTCTATTTGTAATATATATATTTTGATTTTTTTTTAAATCTTCTGGGGGGGGGGTTAAAACCCTAAACCCCCCCCTGGTTGCGCCTATGTAGAGAGAGAAAGTATTGGATTCATGTCAAAAATTCGATGTCGAGATTTATAGAGAAATAAAAAAGCAAAAAGGGGGGGGGGGGTTTTTTATTTTATTTGTATATCAACCTGAATAAATGCCATATTACTCTCTAAAATGCAATTAGAAGGGGAATCACGTAAACATACGTATTTGCTTATGCTCACTCCATTTATTATATTTTTTTAGATGACTAAAGGGAGTGATTAATTTAATTCATATCAAGTTGATAAGAAAAGTATTTTATACCTTTTTTTTTATATAACATTCATTTATAAATTTGCTTATACGTACGTATATTGATGAAATTTTTTTTGTCTTTCAACACCGAACGTTTTATTTCCAAATATCTATCTATGTTTTGCGTTCTTTTCTCATTACTAACATAAATGAAATTAACTAACGGCTGTTTTTCTTAAACATTTCAAAGCCATAGTAGTAAAAATGTCATCTTTCGTTGTTAAGTAGCTTTTTTATTTTGTGGGTTTGAACCCTTGGTCTAAATTATTCCTACCAATAAGACAATAAAGACTTGATTTAGACAATATTTAATTTGAATAAAAAATATCGCGTGAGATAGGTCGGGTTCCTAAACCTTAAGCGGATCTACATGTTTTAAATAGTTTTATACAGCTGGATTTAAGATTTAAAGGCAACTAGAAAATCAAAATTTATGTAAATACTATACCAGCATATGTATGTATAAGCTGACTTTCTTTTGATTTTAATCGCCCGTCGACTCAATTTATAAATTATTTAATCGATTTTTTTTTTAATTTATAAATTGTAAAAAAAAAATCTAGAAAATGTATGAGAGCCTAAGACAGGATTTTTTTGAAAAAATTGAAATTTTGTTCTCCTCAGACGTTTAATTAGCCTTTGAAACCTAATTTTTAAATACATTTTGAAAAAAAAAAAACTTCCTCAAGAAAGCTATGGGACTATATTCAAAATGTCGATATTGAAATATTTTTTATTTTTGGACAAAATCTGCCAAAAATTGCCTACTAGTACTTTAGTGAAGTACTTTTCAGTTTTTTCGAATTTCTCAAAATTGGCTCTAAAGATTTTGATTCTTCTTCTTTCCTCGCCTGATTATTCCCGCTGCGGTGCGGGGTCGGCGGGTCTCTAACGATTTTGATTAAAATTCATAAATCTACTATTTTTTAGATACTCTTTAAAAAGTTTCTTGCCCACGGGGCTTGGAATAGTTGGTAGCGTGCCCAGTGGCGGATTAATGCAATTTTGTCGGGGGGGGGGCGGTTTTTTATTTTTATTTTTATTTTTTTTATTTAAGGACTTTGTGGGCATCTATGGTCATTTAGACCCCTTTCCTATTTATTTAAATTGATTGGTAACAAATTCAATTGAAATTAAAGCCCGGAAATCATAATTTCTTTAGATTACTAGTTTTTATAATATTGTGAATTTCTTCTCGGGGGGGGGGGCGATCGCCCCCCTCGCCCCCCCCCCCCCTTTAATCCGCCCCTGAGCGTGCCTACCTTCTAACCGAACGTCGCGGGTTCGGACCCCAGGCAGTCCGATGATTTTATTTAAGGCATTTGGATATCAAATGACTTAAATAGAAAAGCCTGGGTCCCCAATAGTTATTTTAATAATTAACCGTTATTGTCAAAGTCTTAAATGGCTTAAGTTGCCGAAAAGACTGTGTGAATGTGAGTGGGAATGAGAAAAAAGAGTGAATGTTTAAAAAAAAAAAGTTTCTCAGTAAAATTTTTCGTGAAAATTGTTTGAAATACACATTACTGATGTAGTATTTCAGATTTTTCAAATTCACTTTCCGGCTCTTCTTCCATAGAGCCAATGTTAAATCCGTATGGAAATTTCCATATTAATTACGATTCAAAAGGGGGTTCCCTTTGAAACACATTAAAAAAAAAGTGTTTCCAATTCTTATGAAATTTTGTATTTATTTAGGATTCCCTATTATGTATAAAATATCCAAATATGAGATAAAAATTAAAAAAAATAACCATAGTTTATTTCAAGCAGTCAACATTTAAAACACACAGAGCCTATGGAAATTTTGAATCAATTGACTTTTTAATTTCTTATGAAACACAAGTAGTCAAGGAACAAGGTGCTTTGGGAAACTAAATAAGCCTATATCACAACACAAAAAACTTGGTGTGGCAGCACAGTAGGCTATACACTGCTGTATTAAGTCACATCAGATTTTTAGATATTTTAAAAACCTAACTACTCTCGATTAAGTCCTAATTTTTTTTTAAAGTGATATAATGGAAATTTTTTTATATTTTTTTAATAGCAAAATTTTTTGTTTAGGCGACAACTGCACGCCTCCCGCAATCGACGACTTCCCACGGGATTTGTTCACGGAACGGCAGCGCGAAGACGGCGCCGTAGTTTTGCACGTAATTGCATCTCTATACCTTTTTGTGGCACTCGCCGTCGTCTGTGATCGCTACTTTGTTCCTGCCGTTGAACGGATATGTCAAGGTGAGTAGAACCAAAAACACACCCTCCAAGATGTTATCACTGACCCTCTCAGATAGGACTGACTTGAAAAAAGCGATTCAATCCAATTCAATCCAGAACTCATCACATTTCTAAGCTGCTTATAACCGGCTACCAGGTGGTCCGAAATATATGCATAACTTTGAGATTAAAAGCGATTTGGAATTTTCCAAACACATGTAAAGAATAAGCCTCTTAACGTAATCTCTCAACGAGTATAAATATAAATAGTATTTTCCAAATAGATCCTCGCAAAATATGAAATGCAAATAATTTTCGTTGAAAATTAATAGAAAAAAATTCGGGAAGGACTTCCCCAGACTTTCTCTAAAAATGTGTAATTATCTTACATTAAAATTGTAGATTTGTATCAACTTTTGGAGTGAATACGTCAACCGGAAATAGTACTTAATGAGTATTTTCAAAAATTATACTTTCTCTACTTCGTATACGAGATCAAAACTAAAAACATTTTAAAAACATTTTGGAAAGGCAATTGATTCCTGCATTTCATTTTTGACTGGTTATTTATTGTTTCTTTCTATTGATAGAGATATTGATCCAGGCATATTTATTTATATCATTTGGTATCCAAATGATTAACTGGATAATTTAAAAAAAAAACCATTCACACTCACACTCACACACACATTTACACAGTCTTTTCGGCGACTTAGGCCACTTAAGACTTTGATGATAACCGTTATTATGAATAATATATATATTGGGGTCCAGGCATTCTTATTTAAGCCATTTGTATTTGATTCTTCACATTCACCAACTAGACCGAGCCCGTAGGCAATTGGATAATTCTAAATAAAATTTTTTTTTTGACAACAATAGATGATTGTTGATTGGAGCAGTTGTGTAGTTTTGTACAGGGCCTTGGGGTGTAATCCAGCAATCTAACGGTTTAGGTTAATTGAAAGAATATTATTTATTTCTAAGTGATTTTTTTCATCTGGGCTTATATAGACTCTGTCTTTATTTTTCTAAATTAATTGTAGCCAAAATAAATAAGATAGAAGTAAATCCTTAAACCAGAGCATAAGAGGCGAGGCCTCTGCCTCTATGTTTCTGCGCTGGGGTGTATCAGTATTTATTTGACTAACGAGAGGCTTTTTTTTTTTACCTCGTAAACTTCATCAATGTCGATCCTCAGTGGCGTAGCAAGGGGGGGGCCAAGGGGGGCATCATGCCCTGGGCGCTACTCACAAAGGGGCGCCAAATGGTCCGCAAAACAACAAATTGCTGGATAATTTTTTTCTCAAATTTAAAGCCTAGCATGAGCCTATGACTTTATTCATTTTACTTTATTTATTTATTAATTTGCGAGTATATTTTACATATAATCTCTATATATAAAGAGATATTATATAAATCTCCGTTTCGCGGCTTACCTACGCGATATATATAATATCTTAAATATTATATATAATTTCTTATTTATAATTTTATATGGTTTTCGAATGAGGGAGGTGGCGCTAAAAAGGTATTGTGCCCAGAACATAAGCTTACTAAAAAAACTTTTCAATTTAATTAGTTATATTATAAATTTACGTTGATAATCAGAGAGTTTTAATTAAAATAGCTCGTGAAATAGTACCTAGATCTATACCCTAAAAATAAAAAATCTGGTGTGACTGGCGCACAGCACACAACTTTCTCTTACCTTCGGTAATCGAAAGTTGTGTACTGTGCTTGTCACACCAGATTTTTTGTGTCGACATGTATTTAGTTTCCGACAGTAGGGTACAATTGAATTCAAGATGTAAAATTTATAAGTATGGGAAAATATTTATATTTTGATACCATGGCAACCATTTCTCCTATCTTTTCTATGGAGTACAAGAGTAAAGTGGTCTTCAGAAGATTTCAATCACAAAATGAGAATATACATTTTATAGAGAATCTAAAAAATAATTGATTTTTGAATTTAAAAAAAAATCGTGGGAGCAAATTTTGAGAAAATCGAAAAAAACTGAAAAAGTGAATCAGTAAAGTGCTAGTACTTTTTGGTCGATTTTGTTCAAAAGCTTCGTGTCACGTCCCATGGGGGTGCCTAACTTAAATATAAAATTTCAACCTCCTAGCTCTTTTCGTTCTTGAGATATTTTGTTCACAGACACACACACAGACACACAGACAGACAGACCATGTCGCGAAAACCACTTTTTTGGATTCAGGGGACCTCAAAACGTGAAGATCCATCAAAATCTCGACATCGAATTTTTGACATGAATCCAATACTTTCTCTCTCTATATATATTAACATATATATAGAGGTAAGAGAAAGTAAAAAAAATTTAAGGGTCATTTGAAGTCTATATAATAAGCGCGCATCTCGTTTGTTCTAAAACAAAAATTGAATATGCTTTTCTTCAAAGAGGTCGAAATTGATGAGAAAAAGGTGTACACTAAAGATTCTTTCGAATTTAAGAGATCGAGAAGGTATTAAGCTCTGCCATTGAGCTTTAAGAAGAAAGATAATGTTGTGGGTTGCCTGCATTTAGGAGTTGTCGTGGATCTCTTTATTGGTTCCGAGCTTGATGATCGTCCGACACTAACGAGATCGAGAGACAGTACCCCTCCCCCTCACCCAGGCTTTGTAGGATGACGTATTTTTCTAGTACTCCTCCCCCTCACCCCTTAACAAAAACCTGAGACCCACAAACAATACAAATGTATAATACAAAATGAACAACAAATTAAACAAACTAAAAATAAAAAATAATTAGAATTAATTTTTCTAAATTTAAGTGAATAAAATTTATTCTTAAATAAATTATTATGAAAAAAATATAAAAAAAATTATCTCTCGATCGGCTTAAATTAAATTAGAATGCCTGGATCCCAATATATATATTATTCATAATAACCGTTATCGTATAAGTTTTATATGGCCTAAGTTGCAGAAAAGACTGTGTGTATGTGTGTGTGTGTGAATGTGAGTGGAAATGGGAAAAAGTGTTAAAATTATCTCTCTTTTGTTACTCTATAATTTATTTGGACATCTTTACGATGAAGTTTATCCTTTATATTTCGTGCTCTCTCTTTGGTAATTTATAATTGGTATAATTAGGGTTAAGTTAAATTATGAATAAATTGCACTTCAATTACATATAATTGAAGCCCTAATTAAATACGTTTAAAGACGATAGTTCACTTATTTTAAATACCTATTAAAAAATGACTCATTTAATTCGTTTATGTTATCTTTTCAATTTTTAATAAAATTAATAGACGCATTAAAAATTCAGTTGATATTCGACTTTTCTTACTTTTTTATTTCATCTTAAAAATTTTTCATTCTCATTTATTAATTAAGGTGCGCGTCTCGAAAAGCCGTTAAAACACGATTGACTACCAAGTTACTAGAGACGTCAAGAGATGGCGTTAGTTTTTCCCATAGGAATACAAGGGATTTATTCCATTTCATTTTAAAGTTTCCAGCTAATTAATTAAGAGTAGAAAATTAATTATTTTTTAACACAATGATTACTAATTTAATTATCTATAATATCTTATGAGCGGATTTTTAAAAAATATCTTTTATTTAATGCGATTAATCTAAAAAAAAAAATTTACATTTCTTTCTCTTACTCTTATTTTGTTTTTGGAATGGGTGCATAAGGTCCGAAGACCTATAATGACCAGTGGTCACATGCAGCCAGGAAGAATATAGTTAAAAAAAATAAAATAGATAAATAAATAAAGGAGAAGTTAAAAGGGGAACTTAATGTAAGGAGAGAGAAAGTATTGGATTCATGTCAAAAATTCGATGTCGTGATTTTGATGGATATACACTAGGGTGGCCGCAAAAAACAAAATTTTTAATTTCTTTCGGCCGAACATCCTAAAAGTTGTCTTTTGGCTAGAAAATGATAATGGCAAAGTTTTAGCTAAATTGGGTAACGTTAACCCGTGCCTCATCGGGGTTAATATTTTGAAAAAGTGCGATTTTATCTAAAAATTCGCAGTTTTTACTTCATAAAACGGAAACAAAGTATCGTAGAAAAATGAATCTTGGCTCATTTCATAGCAAATTTAATTCTCTTGAGGTTTTATAATAACCATTTTTTCATTAAAACTTATAGATTTAGTGATATTTACAAATTAGCATCGTCGCTTGCATCACGTAGTGACGTACCTCAAAAAAATTAAAAATTGAGATATAACGAGTATGTAATCTGTATTTCCATGTTTTTTCATATTATTTAGATTTTTTGGTTTTGCACATTTAATATAACAACACGAACTATAAACAGCTCTCCTGAAAAATGATAGCAATTGAGATACGCCACTACGTGATTCAGGCGACGATATTGCTCTTTCTGAAAAATAAGTGGAAAATCACAATAGAGACCAGCGTTTTCCAAATTGTGAGGCGCGCCTCCCTAGGGAGGCGCGGACTAGTCTAAGGGGAGGCGCGAATATTGGCCACCAAGATCAATTTTCCAAATGATTGCTAGTTTTATAAATAAAATAATAAAATAATTTAGAAGATTGGGACGGAGTTTTTAATTAAAATAATAAATATGAATAAATAAAAAAAATATTTTTATTAAATTTAAATTTTTTAGTATTAAAAATTTTTGTTTTTGTATTATTTTATTAAATGTGTAGGGGAGGGGGCGTCATACGATTAAATATTTTTAAGGGAAGCGTTGTAACATAAAGTTTGGAAACCAGTGATTTAAACTAAGACTCATTCTAGAAAATTATACTATGTGTAAAACCCAAAGGCGGATCCAGGGAAGTTTTTCAGGGTTTTAATTTTTTTCTGACTAGACGCGAAGCTCGCCGAAGGGGATAGCATTATTAATTATTTTATTTATTAGGATTAGATTAGAAGGGGTTGAAAAATTGAAAAAAATGTTTTTTAAATTTATATTAGCTAAATCGAAGCCAAATAAATAGAAAACATTCAAAAAATAGCGTTGATTATTATTTTGATTAGGGGGGGATGAAGGGTTGATTATTTAAGAAAGGCCTTGGAATATTCCAAATCACTTGTTGACATTTTTTTCCATCTCTAAATATAGTTAGATTAGAGCAAAAGGTATTTTTTTACTTTTAATAAAAAGGGAATTGTTATGTTCATTTATTTATTCCTATACAAATAGAGAAAGACAAGTCTCGTTCAGTCGAGCGCGTTGCGGGCTACAGGCGCTGCTCTCTTTTTTGTGTTTAAAGTGAATCAAAGTGAATAATTAATATAGTGTAACCCCCCTGACCTCACCGTCAACCAGCACACCCTCTTGAGTTTCTTATTAAGGTAATTATTATGCATTTTATCGTTGAAAAAAAAAAATGATAGAAACAAATAATTTGACTGCGAAAAACGATTTTTTTGAATATGAAATTAAATATTTTGCATTTCACTAAGGGTAGAGGGTGAATATAAGCTGTTGAAAGGGGGAGGGGGAGTGTAGGTGTCATTTTAAAAAATTTGTTTTTTATTTTTTATCTTTTTTTTTTAAACACTTTCACATTCACACTCACACACACATACACAGTGTCTTTTTCGGCAACTCAGGGCATATAAGACTTTATACGATACCCGTTATTAATTAATAATAATATTGGGGGTCCAGGCATTTCAATTTAAGCCATTTGGTATCCATTTCGGACTGCCAGGGGTCCGAACCCTCGACGTTCGGTATAAAAGGTAGGCACGCTGCCAACTACACCAAGCCCGAGGGCATTTTTTGATCTTTTCTTAAGGCACCATTATTTACCAAAATATTCTTTCTATTTGGCCTATATTTTTGTTAATCAAATTACTTTAATATACTTTTACTCAGGGGTGGATTAAGGGTTTAAATTTAAAATAAAATAATTTCAAAATAAAATAACTAGCCTAAGGGTGGGGCGAATATTGGCCACCAGGACCAATTGCTAGTATTAATATAAATAAGAATAAATAAAAAAAATATTTTTTTATTTATTCTCGCGAAGTAAAAAAAAAATTCCTAGTCATATGCAGCCAAAATTATTGTGACGTTTCGGCCTTGTTAAGAGCCGGAGGCGAGAATAAAAGAAAATTTTAATTTCAAAATTATAATTATAATTTTTCATTCAATAACTAGGAATTTTTTTTTGACTCCGCTTTAATACACTGTATAATATTATATTTTTTTAGCATTAAAATTTTTGTTTTTGTATTATTTTATAAAATGGGGGAGGGGAGCGTCATAAGATTAAATATTTTTAAGGGACGTGGTAACATAAAGTTTGGAAATCACTGATATAGACTATTCGATATAACATTTTGCCGGGAAAATATTCCGAAGGGAATGAAATTTTCACTACCCCATGCCAATCCTAAATTTTCGACCTCGAAGACCGTGTGGGGGGGAGGGGGAGGGGGACAAAAACCTCAAAAATTTGAGAAATCTTCAGGTTTTTGCTTATATTTCGTAAACTATTTATATTTTGTGAAATATAGCTCAATACAAAGTTGTAGAGCATTTAATTTGCTAAAATTTGGTACATAAAACGAATTCGTAGACTCAATACTAACCGAAATACGGCCGGTCAATTTGACAAAATATAAATAAAATAGTTTACGAGATATAAGGAAAAATCTGAAGATTTCTCAAATTTTTGAGGTTTTTGTCCCCCTCCCCTCCCCTCCACACGTTCCTCGAGGTCAAAAATTTAGGATTGGCATTCTAGAGTATGGGATAGTAAAAATTTCATTCCCTTCGGGATATTTCCCCGGCAAATTGTTATATCGAATGGTCTATATTGTGATTTTCCACTTATTTTTAAGAAAGAGCAATAATCTATAAGTTTTAATGAAAGCATGGTTATTATAAAACCTCAAGAGAATTAAATTTGCTATGAAATGAGCCAAGATTCGTTTTTCTACGATACTTTGTTTTCGTTTTATGAAGTAAAAACTGCGAATTTTTAGATAAAATCGCACTTTTTCAAAATTTTAACCCCGATGAGGCACGGGTTAACGTTACCCAATTTAGAAAACTAAAACTTTGCCATTATCATTTTCTAGCCAAAAGACAACTTTTAGGATGTTCGGCCGAAAGAAATTAAAAAATTTTGTTTTTGTGGCCACCCTAATATACACGTTTTGAGGTCCCCTGAATCCAAAAAAGTGGTTTTCGCGACATGGTCTGTCCCAATGTCCCGCCCTCTCCCCTACATTACAGATGTACTTTTTCAGTGTTTTTCGATTTTCTTAAATTTTGCTCTTACGATTTTGATTAAAATGGTAACAAAATATAAATATTTTCCCATGTTTATAAATTTAACATCTTGAATTTTAATGTTTTGGTGGAAACTAAATATACCAATAAACAGAAAAAAATCTTGTGACACAGAACACAACTTTCGATTACCGAAGGTAAGAGAAAGTTGTGGTTGTGCGACCAGTCACACCAGATTTATTTTTTTTAATTTATTTATTATCAATTGCAGTCCTAACTGTCTACGTATTAAGAGTACAAATAATAATGTTTAATGGCTGGAAATGTATTGAGGAAGGATATAAATGCAGGCAGCCAAGAAATAAAAACCTCTCGATTCCCTTTGAATGTCCAGACGTTTCGGGCAAAATTTATTCGCCCATCCTCAGTGAACTATTCTAGTGGGAGAGAGTTAAGTCTCCTTTGGTATACATAGTTGTTGTTAGGTCCTACTACGTATTCTATTTAATGTAACAATATGATGATAAATGAGTTTTTTGTTGTTAAAATTTTTTGCTATTTTCATAGTCAAGATACAATCAAGTAATGTCATTACTTGATTGTATCTTGACTATGAAAATAGCAAAAAATTTTAACAACAAAAAACTCATTTATCATCATATTGTTACATTAAATAGAATACGTAGTAGGACCTAACAACAACTATGTATACCAAAGGAGACTAACTCTCTCCCACTAGAATAGTTCACTGAGGATGGGCGAATAAATTTTGCCCGAAACGTCTGGACATTCAAAGGGAATCGAGAGGTTTTATTTTGGCTGCTGCATTTATATCCTTCCTTAAGAGTACAAATGGCACATTGAGATCATTATTTAAGATTCAATTTTCAGGAGTTGGTTATTGCGGTTGCCTAAATATAAGGCGAACTTAAATCTAAATCGTGTCAAACTTCTTTTTACTTTTTTCATTTATAAAAGACTAAATTCATAAAAAACTTTTACAAGATCCAAAAATTTCACCACGTTTAATTAAGTTCACAAGCCGGTTTTTGGAATACTTGTGAGTTCCAGGGGGGTGTCTAACTTAAATATAAAATTTCAGCCGCCTAGCTGCATCCCTTTATGCTTAAAAATGAACACAGACACACTCACAGACAGACCATTTCGCGAAAAACACTTTTTTGGACTCAGGGGACCTCAAAACGTCTATATCCATCAAAATCTCGACATCGAATTTTTGACATGATCGCAATACTTTCTCTATTTATTAACAACATATATAGAGGAAAGATAAAGTAAAAATGAATTGATGAGATGAAACAATTCTGAGATGTATAAACGAGCACTAAAAATAAATTATACTTTTTAAAAATTAATCATTTAATTTTCAATAGCGTACTAAAAACTGAATTTGTTTGATTTGTCTAGCACTGAACATGTCCAACGACGTGGCAGGGGCGACATTTATGGCAGCTGCGACTTCAGCGCCAGAATTATTCGTCAATGCAGTCGGTACATTTATTACCGAAGGCGATATCGGCGTCGGCACTATCGTCGGCTCGGCCGTCTTCAATATCCTAGCAGTAGCTGCATGTTGTGGCATTGGAGCTGGAATCGTAAGTATCGTTTGGTTTTTCTAATCATATTATTGATCTAGTTTATCGAATGCGGGAAGAATTAAAAAAATACTATATCGGTACTTTCTCTCAGTTTTTTTTTTCAATTGCTTTTTTTCTGAGACTTGATTGGGAGAAAATAAAGGAATATATTGTAGAGTATTTTGGTGGGACGCTCACCCCCTGTCCCTAACGCTCTCGGGAGGCTCGAAAAATAATCCAAGGATGTCCAAGAATAAATTAAAGGAGGCTCTAGTAGAGTTTTATCCCCTTTTTCTCTTCCTTAAGTCGATTATATGAATTTAGACTGTATATATCAATATACTGTATAGGAAAGATATATAATAGTTACCCGTGGCTCAGAGGGGAGATATTTGCTTCTCGAGTCTGGGGTCCCAGTTTCGCTTCCCGTCCCAAGCAAGAAAAATATCCAAGTATAAATTTTCTTTTTTTTTTTTTTAAATTTATTATTTCTTTTAAAAATATTCACAAATTATCAAATTTACGATATGATTAAAATATAAAACGAATATTATAATTAATCCATTTTCGAAATTCCTTTGAATTGAGGTGAAACGGAGAAAAAAATCATGAGCACGGCCTTCTCCGTCATGGGCGTAACTAGAAAATTTGGCTGGGGAGGGGCGGACTTCCCTAGTTACGCCCATGTTCCCCGTCTTCTCAGGAAGATAAAAGTATGATTTGTGGTGCTAAGAAAAGTTTTTACGAATTCCAAAGTAAGAGCCCGTCTTTAACTTTTATTTTTCGCCCAGTACTTTACTTTGGAAGGCGTTATTAGCATCTTACTATAGCCAGTGTTAGTACAACACTGGCTTGAGAAAATTTTTATAAAAATTGAAATTGGGATAAAAAAAAAGAAATAAAATTTCTAAAAAAAAAAAAAAAGTAAAAATAGTGAAGTTAAGGGAGGGTGAAGGGTAAAGTGCAGCCAAAAGCCTGTGGCACGAACCAAGCCTACGTTTGCCAGGCCGTGATTATGTGGCCAGGTGGTGCCCCTCGACTGGTGGCCTTTGACACGCGACTGCCTCGCCTACGGAGTCACAGTCGCCCTTATGATCTGCATAATCCATGATGAGAGGGTCGAATGGTACGAGGCGCTCACACTCGTCCTCCTCTATATAGTTTATATCGCAGGTTAGTATATTTATTTAACCAACTTTATCGATGTTTTATTATAAATAAGGCCTTCATAACAAAAAATCATTTAAAATTTTAATAATACGTTTTATTTAAAAACAAAATGGTTAATTTCTATTTAATATTGAGGTTTCTAAGGATCTACTGAGCTCAGTAACAGAAAAGATATTTAGGAGGGGATTTATGTACATTTAAAGGTGAATCAATAAAATATTTTTTTTAAACGATCTTTAGAATTATTTTTGCTTTCTCTTACCTATATTTTTTTTGGAATGGGTGCATAAGGTCCGAGGACCTATAATGACCAGTGGTCACATGCAGCCAGGAAGAATATATTTAAAAAAGAAAAGAAAAAAAAAATTGAAGCAGAAAGGGGGAACTCAACTGCGGGAACTGAGAAGATGTCTGTTGAAATTAGACTTTAAAGCCTGAAGATTTTAGGTTTTGGGGAAGATAGAAGCAGGGAACTTGCTCCAATCACAGGAGATTATGGGTACAAAGGAAGATTGGAATTGACTAGTTCTATTAGTGGTGAGTTGGACATCATAGAGATGCTGGGACTATGCCTTCCTTGTGTTCCGCGTATATGTTGCTTTGGGTGGAATAATTGATTTTAATTCGACCGACCATGATAGTACCCTATCTATAGAAGAGAGAGAGTGCAGACACGCTTCTGACTTTGGTTCTTATTAGAAATTAATTTTATAGTTACTTATCATATTTTTAATAATTTTTAGAGGTGGGAGGGGAGTGTCTACCCCCTTGAACTATACACTGATAAATGCAGGGCTGTGCCTAGGTTATTTAGCGCCCGGGGCAAGTTAGTCCTTTAGCGCCCTTTGTATATATTTTTTACATTGTCACAATAATGTTTCCCGTCCGGAAAAATGTTTTACCTTTTTTTTAGAGACGCTAATTTTTCCGCCCCCGGACCGAAATTTTTCCCGTTGGCGCCCCCGGAACCAAAATTTTTTCCCGTCCGAAAAAATGTTTTACCTTTTTTAGAGACGCTAATTTTTGCCGCCCCGGGACCGAAATGTTTTCCCGTGTGGCGCCCCCGGAACCAAAATTTTTTTCATCTGCACTTGCGCCCCTTCAAAATTTGCGCCCTGGGCGAAAGCCCCGGTCCCCCCCCCCCTAAGCACGGCCCTGGATAAATGTAATCAACAGAAAAAAGAGAGTGGTCACATATTGAGTTTTGTTTTCCTCTTTGAAACCTCAAAAATATTTAGAATAAACCAACTATATATAAAATAAAAGCATCAAATTTTCATTAAAATTAAAACTTTTAGCACCATGTCTTAAAGAAAATTTGTAATTTTATTATATTAACTTCCATAATTCCTCTCCCCACTCCTCCACCTTTCTTTATTGGAGATTTTTCCAGAGGTTTTAATTAATTGTAATTTATGTTTAGTAATGTATTACGATAAGGCAATTCAGCGATGTGTTCGACGAAGCGTAAGAGAAGCGGAAAAACAACGAAAAGCGAACCTTCGTGAACAAGGTATTATATTTTTTAATAAAATAAATTATCAATTGAATTAAAAACTTTCTTTAGGATTTTTTAAAATTTGTCATGCTAATTATTTGCACCAAAGCACTTGGTGTTTTTGTTCAATTTAAAAGAATTTTATAATATAAATTTATTTGTCAACTCTAAAATGCGGAAAAACGACACTATCCCCAATCTCTCTTTTTAGTATAAATTTTTATGTTTGGTTTTATTCAGAGATCTTGCGATCACCAATTATTCGAGATTCACATTTCTCCGTATCCTCTTCTTCTTCCCATTTCTAAAAGAAATGCTTCTGTTTTTTGGAGTTTATTTGAGTTGTCTGAGGATCTATTCTAATGGACAATGCCATATTAAATAATTAAAGAAATCCTAAGGGAAGTCTATAATAGGGAAATTGTTTTAACAAAATTAACAATTTATTTGTTTTCTAAGAATTAGCATTAGCGTCAGCGGATACAGATCCTCAAGCAGCTGCTTTTCTTCTCCAACAACAACTTAATGGAAGTGTAAAAGGACAACCACCAGGCGCACCTTTACCTGGTCTTGGAGTAGAAATCGACCCGTTAGCTGGACAAAATCCTACTGATTCCGGAGGCGGTACAGATCAAGATGCTCCAAGTCAATCTTCCGGTATTTTTTTTAATTTTCAATCATTTAAATATTTCAAGTACCGGTAATTTATTTAATAATTTTATCTTTTTAGTTTTGGGGTTCGAATCAGTATTCCGATGGCCTCAAGGCGCTCCATGGTGGAGAATCGTCGCTTGGTTCGCCGTCTGGCCAATTCATGTGGCGTTTCACGTAACAATTCCAAATTGTGAAAAACCGCGTTTTAAAAGATGGTTTCCACTCTCTTTCCTTATGTGCATTGTATGGATCGGCTCTCTCAGTTACGTAGTCGCTTGGATGATCACCATCATTGGGGATACTCTCAAGATCCCTGACTCTGTTATGGGGATTACTTTTCTGGCGGCCGGAACAAGTGTTCCAGAGGCGGTTTCCTCCGTTATCGTAGCTAAACGAGGTAAATATTTATGAAATTATGTTAGAAAAATAGGAGAATTTTGATTTAAGACTTTTAGTGAAAATTCTAAAGGTGGGATCCTTCCCTACCAATTAGTTTATTATTAATTATTTTGAGAAAATAAATGGCGGAAGGGCGTCGATTTATTAGAAGATAAAAGAATAGGATTTCTTTTTTTTTTACACTTGGACTATGTTTTGGGGTCTAAACGAAACGAATCATCTTAAGGGCAAAGATCTTTAAAAATTTCTCTGCCTTCTTCAGTTGATGTTTTTTTTTTTGTTTTGTTTTTTTTATAAAAAAACACTCACACTTTTTTCTCATTCACACTCACACTCACACACCCATTCACACAGTCTTTTCGGCAACTTAGGCCATTTAAGACTTTGACTTTAACCGTTATTTATTTTATATCTATTGGGGGTCCAGGCATTTCTATTTAAGCCATTTGGTATCCAAATGGCTTAAATAAATTCATCGGACTGCCTGGGGTTCGAACCCGCGACGTTTGGCATAGAAGCTAGGCAAGCTACCAAACTAGACCAAGCCCGTAGTCAGTTGTTCTGTTTAAAAAGTTTTTTTTTTTTTTTACTTTTTCCTGAAGATGGATAATGTTTAGTTCCCGAAACGTAGACAAATAAAGACATTTTTGAATCGAAAAAGAAGTCTGTAATCTATTATATCTTCATCCTCTCTTTATTTATTTTATTTAATTTCGGCTACCGTGGCCTCATATAAGACTAAAGAGATGCAAATTATGACAAATCGAAAAATTCCACAATCGCTGACTTTTGGGAACTACCCGTTCAGAATTTCAAATTTGCTTGGTCTGTTGATTGTTAAGAGGGACAATATGTTTTGAAAATTGACTTACTGTGTTTTATTTGCTCAATAATTTTCTAGTGACTTCTTAAAACCTATCATGTTGAACATTTCAGGTTAACGAGGAATCCATTAATTTACATTCATAAACTAACATCAAGGGCGGATACAAGGGGGGAGGTAATTACCCCCTTTACCCCCCCCCCCCCAAGAAATACCTCTGGATCCGCCCTTGACTAACATTCATATCTATCAATTTTTTTAGCGAACCTAATATAAATCCCCGTGCCTGGACCCTTTCTTGGGACCTCCGCCATAGTTTTGAAGCCCATGGGGCTGGGAAGAGGGAGGCGAACGCCCTCCTTCAAACCTAGATCTGAAAGTTTTCTCCCTATGTTTTGAATATTACATGAAAAAATGCATGGAAGTGCTTTAACCCTTTTACCCTTGCGTACATTACTTCTGCCTTGGCACTCAGGCATATATTCTTTAATGCAGGCTTTCCCCTCTCCTCGCCACTCGTTATGCGAAACGTCGCTCGTTAAGCAAGTCATTCTTTTACAATTTGTTTTGCTCGTTATGAGAGTCACTAATTAAATTGTAAACTGTTGAGTAATAGTAATTATAAATTTGATTAGTAAATTATAATTATTATAATAAATTTGTTATTTTTTGTTTAGGACACGGGTCAATGGGAATCTCGAATTCAATTGGCTCCAACACCTTCGACATTCTACTCTGCTTGGGTCTTCCATGGTTTATCAAAGCTGCTTTTCTACCAGCGACCGAAGGCCGTCATTTTGTGGCAATTAATTCACGTGGATTGGAATATTCAGCAATTTCACTTCTCTCCACTTTGATGTTACTCTATTTAACATTCTCACTCAATCGATTTCAATTGGACCGTAAAGTTGGTCAAATCTGTCTACTCATGTACGCTGTATTTCTTATATTGGCTTCGCTTATTGAACTGAACGTGTTCTTTATGGTTAATTTGCCTACGTGTGGTCGATGAACCGTCTAAACAAAATCCTTCAGGAGCAATTTTTAGGAATATTTGTTCCCTTTGATTCCAATGCGGGTCCTTCAAAAATAATCAAACTTCCATCCAGCAGTAAATTTATCTTAATTTTATTTAAGAAAAAAAAAAAGCAAATTAATATTATTATCTGGAATATATAAAAAAAAGTAATATTAATTAAATTTTTTCTAGTTATTTTTTAATAATTTATTATAATCAATATTTTTTTCAAAAAAAAAAAAAAAAAATACTTAATTATTTTCATGTGAAAGCTAATTTTAAAAATCAAGAAAAAAAAAATTAAATAAATACAGCGAATATTTATATAACGTCCATAAGTAAAATCTTATGATTTTAAGAGTTGATTATAAAATAAAATAATTTTTAATTAGATAAAAATTGTATACATTTTTTAACAAAAATTATTCTTTATTCTTTAAATCAACTTTTGTTACGAGAGATTTATTACTTATGGACAAAATCGTATATACATTTGGGTCTTTTTTCATATTTTCTAAACTTTAAAAGATTTGATAAGTTTTGAAATAATAGAAATTAATTGGATAACAAGAGTCCCAGATGTGTATATAAAATGACATGACAATATTTAAATGCTCACAAAACAAAGGTGACTGATTTCCTTTAAAAAAAAAACATCTATTTATATTTATTTTATTTTAAGATATTAATTAATTAATTTAAAAAAAAACTAAGATACTTTCTGCTCTTAAATCTTTTCTAAAATGTTGCTCTTGATTTGAGTCCCCTTTTCGTGTAAATAGATACGGGCTGAATTACAAAGGAAAGGCCTAATCAAGATACTCCGAAAATGACAGATAAAAGAAGGGAAACTAAATAAAAAAAATCGAACTTTTTCATTAAAACAACAAACTCCGAATTAATGAACATAAAAAGGTAGTTGAATCAAATTTTAACTTGACAAAATAAAAAAATTTATTTATTTTTTTCTAGATTTCATAATTTGTTTGTTTTCAAACCGATTACAACCTGGCAACAAGAAATAACTGACAAGTTAATTTTGGTGAAGAACTGCTGATCCTCTGGATGGGTGACCAATAGGCTACCGCATTTAGTATTTACAAATTGCTCTTTTTGATACCGAAAGGACAATAAACAAAGAAAATTCAAAATTAATTTTTTATTACAGTGTCTTTGGATCTCTACCTATAAGTATATTAGCGAACTGTCCACGAATTTTTCGTGGGGAGGACGGCACAGCTCCCCCCTCTGATGAGCACGAGCTCGACTGTGAGATGATGATGGAGGGGGAGTCTAACAAAAATTCACCCAAAAGGGCTCACTTTAACTAATATACCTAAAGAGACATGCACTCAAGGACGGATATAAAGGGGAGAGAAACTCCTCAGGATCCGCCACTGTATGCACTCCACACTGCAATAAAAATACACTTAAAAGAAAAAAAAATATTTATTTTTAAATTTGAAACAAAACAAGTTAATTTTAAGGTAAATAAGTAAGAAAAATACCTTAAAATTATTTATTAAGAAAAAAATTAGCAATTTGGCTATAAAGAAAAAAAATTTTGTTTCTAATATTGCAATTAATTGAGTTAAAATTTGATTTACTATATATACTACAGTATTTAAACATAATTTATTTTCTATAATTACAAACTGAAATCATCATTTTAAAAAATTAATGAAAAAGTTCAGAAATTGATATTATTAAGTTGCCCCTCCGCTGTTGACCAACTAAATTAAAAAAATAATATAAAACGGACAGAGAAACTTAAACAACTTATGTTGTTTTAGGTTGATGAATAAATTTATTTTCATGACCTACTTACAGGAAAAATTCTGAGATGGCTAGGTCAAAAATCATCAAGTAGTTTGAATGCTTTTAAAGATAGTAAATTAGAAAAAAAAAGAAGACACCAAACAAGTGGACGTTATTTAATCAAGAATGGTCAACCATGTACATATTAATTAGTAAAAATCCTCCGGAAATAATAAATATAATAAAAAGCCTATATATCAAACAAAAACCAAAGTCATCTTTTTATTTATTTATTTTTTAAATTTCAAGATTTACATTGTTCATTTCAATTAATTTCAATATCTTTACATTGCAGGGTTCCTAAAAATAAATTACTTCCACTATTTATACCAAATCATAAAAAGACGTATTTTAATATTTAATTTTAGAAAAGGAAAAAAAAATTGAAATTATTCAAGAGTGTGTTTTTAATACTCATAACTGTATTAAGGTATAAAAAAAAAAATGAAAATATTTATATTAATTTAATTTTTTTGACTTTATTTCATATCATTCCATTAGAGCACAATTTTGAAAAACAAAAATGTCACTATTTTGATATTTTCTACATTCTTTTCTTGAATGTAGAGATATTTTATGTTTGTATTATAAATAGATATATTTTTTAATAATTTCTATTATTATTTCAATGTTTCCTAACTCCTAATATTAAGTGAATTATTTTATTTTTCTGTCGTAGATCGCGATCTTTGGTGGAAATGAAGTCCACCACTCATCCTATGTGTGCTGGTTGATTTGCTCACTTTAGATATTGTGGCACACTTATTCTTCCAGAGTTGTATTATTGATTGACTTCTATACTCATAATCACTGATTATGGAGAATTTATGCCAAATGAAGTATTTGTTGATTTGAAACTCTTTGCCAGAATATAAAGATTTTTTGAAAAATTTAAGGCCCTAATCAGCTTGTTTCGTACCATTAGCAATAATTTAGAAGACTGAATAATTTTCTCATAATCCGGAATACTACGTTCATTTACATTTTGGAAACAAAATAGGTATTTGAAAAATACGAATTCTGATTTTTTATAAAATTTTTTATTTAAAAAAATTATTGCACATAGCTATATAAAATATCTATTCTAAGCCTAGTTTTGATAAGTCGTAACAAAGTAGGTATACCGGAAGGTATACCTAGAAAGTAAGGCTATTTAAAGTTTTTGTAAACATATTACTTACACTAATAAAATTCTGTTCAATATTCCAATAGGGAAAAATATTTTCAAAAAAATAAATAAATTTTATCAACAATTCTGATATTTTTACAAGTTATTAAAATATTTACAGGCAATTTTATAGTTCAATAATAATGAAGGCTAATATGCTGATCCCTGAATAATAACAAGGACTAGCACATTAGCATAGAACTGTGGTGGCCGGAAAAAACTATGCAAATCGACTTATCAAGAAAACAATTTAACGCTCTCTATAGTCTTAACTATGAGATTCTAGTACTTAGCAATTTTCACGACCACCAGAGATATATGAATCCAAATATGGTAATACCAAAGTGGAAAAATGACCGAATATATAATATAATCGTATCTTGTTCCACTTTATAACTCGGCTATCTTTTCCTTTTTTAGTGAATTTGTTTTTACTTTGATGGTTGTTTATTTGAAGAAGTGAACGTCCATGGCGGTGTTCTTGAATGCCATAGATGTGCTTTTGCTATTAGTGGTAATCCCAGATCAATCATTGACCAATCAATCAAAGAGTTCAATTCGTCGTTTGATCGAAGATGTACAGAAAGTGTCACGCGACTCTAAAAAGAAATAAAAAGGCTGAGATGAAGACTTTTGATGAAAGAAAAAAGTGCCCTTTCCAATAGGATTCGGACCAAGAGGTTCAATTAAAAGTCAAAAAGTTTTTTAAAACAAAACTTTATTTGACCCCAGACTTATGTCTAGTGGTGGCATGCAACCACTAAGAACAAGAATAGGAAAGTGCGCAATCAAAATTAAGTAATTAAGATTACTTATGTCTTCGACAGATCCATTTGGAGGCGAAAGGGGGCCCCCGCCCCAGGCGCATCAAGCCTTTGGCGCCCCTCGATACCGACATAGGCGCCCTAGCTTTTTAATCCGGAATCTCCAGCTTTTTCCCAAAATCTCCGACTTTTTTTTGAAATTTCATAATAAATTCATGGTATATCACAAATCCAAAAAAAAAAATTACAAAAAAAAAAGCTGGAAGTAGATTCGAATACTAAAAAAACGGTCGAATGAGATTCGTATAGCCTACAAAAAAAAGGCTCGAGTCCCCCCCCCCCCCTCTCAAAGGCTAGTTACGCCGCTGGTCTTCGACTGTTTTCTACAAAAATCAAATAGATTTAAGAAGCTCACTGTTTTGTTACAAATATTGGAGATTATAAGTTTTGGTTAAAATAGTGGCAAAAAGATCAAAAGAAACAATGGAAGTCTGGAATTGATTAATTTTTCTAATCACAAGTTTAACAACATGGGAGGTCTCTCGCCTTTAGAGAAGTGATTAATTTTCGAATTCGACAGAGCATCGATCTATCAATAGGTAATTTCTCCGGAAACTATGATATAAATTTAGTATATATATATTTATGCATGCGAAGATAAGTTTTCTCGGGTTAAGTCGCGATGGTTGTTGAGATTTACTCGACGTTCCGGTTTTCCTTTTAGAAACCAAACCTCTGAGGCATTCACTAAACCGACCTGAGGATCAGGAAAGAACCCAACTCCACCATTACCTCCTAACTCACCTACTTCTCTTGAAATGGCTTCAAAAGGAGAGCCGAAACGTCCAGTAAATCTCAACAACCAACGCGACTTAACTTGATAAAACTTATCGCGGCATACAGAAACATCTCAGAAGCCTTCCAGAATATTTATATTTATCGCCTGCTGAGAATCATAGAGGCAATTGGGGAAAAGGCGTTTGAAAGTTTTATAAACATATACATTTAAATAGCCGGGCAACAAATGAATAGGCCAGAATCAATAACAAAAAATGGAAATATATTTTTGCCACTTTGGTACTCAAAAGAAAAATCGTTTTAATAATGTTTGCTAGGCTTAACTCAAAAATTGAATTTTCTGACTTTCGCCTCTATGATTCTCAGCAGGCGTATATATATATATATATATATATTTGAAAATAAAAAACGTGAAGATCCATCAAAATCTCGACTTCGAATTTCTGATATGAATCGAATTTTCTCTATATATTTCATAATATATATGGTAAGAGAAAGTAAAAATAATATTGGAAATCAATCAAGTAAATTCACTATAGACCGAATGATATTACGATTAGAGGTTGGCTGGGTTTAAAGTGCACGAAAGCACTTATGGCAAATTAATCCCGGTATATAGGCCAAATGTGAAATGATCTTTAAAAAATCAGATTTAGTTGAAATAATAAATTTGAATTACTTTCAGCCTTTGAAGATTATGCACAGTGATTATATAATTTTCATCCTCTTTCGAAATTGTAGAATTTATGTCCTAAAAAATAAAAAGAAATTAAAATGAATACTTTAGATAAAATTAATTATTAATTAATAAACACTCACCTCAAAAGTCATATTCAATCCAATAGTATAGTGTTCTGGTATATTTTTTACTAAAATTTCAAGTGAATTTATAATTTTTCCATGAAGAGGCTTAAATTCCACTGGACATGTTAATTGTATCTTTTCAAAAATAATGCTGCATTCGGGTGGTGGAGTTGTAAGAAACATATAATCTTTCGATATTCGTTTATCTGCAATAATTATGAATTTATAAAAAAATATTATAAAAAATTTATCACAAATTTTATTTATACAAACTTGGATTATTTTCAGCTAAAGATATTTGATCCGGATTTACTAAATCAATAAGATAAGAAGGAATTTGTTTATTTCTTAAAACTTTAGCTTCCTTTGCCATATCTGAAAAAGAATTTATCTAGAATCGAAGATATAATAATAAATTATCTATATATTAAATCATCACCTGCAGAAACACTTTTTAAAATCTGATCAATAGAAATGGCTTCTCCAAGATATTTCTTCAAATGAGTTACATATATTCCATTTGTCTGATTATCCCATTCATATGATCGTAAATAATTTGAAGTAGCAAAGGCACGGACTAAATTTCGAGCTGGAGTGAATGAATATTCTTCTGGTTGTGCTATATCAATATGTAACATTTTTTCTCTAAAAAATAAAAAATAATAATATTTAACATATTTAAATTAAATAATTTTCGAAATCTATAGTGTGAATAAGATACAGTCGAACCTCGCTTAACGAGCATAATTCTTTCTAGAATCGAAATCGTAAAACAAAATACTCGTTATGCGAAAGAGTTTTTCTCATATAAACTAATGCAAAATACGATAATGCGTTCTATGTCGAAAAAATACTTATTCAAAGAAAATTAGCTACATATTGTTGTTGAGAGTGAATCATCTTCATCTATTTCCTGATTATCTTCCTAATAATTAACTCAATTAATTTTTATTTTCTCTTAACTCTATATATGTTAATATAGAGAAAGTATTGGATTCATGTCAAAAATTCGATGTCGGGATTTTGATGGATATTATATGTTTTGAGATCCCCTAAGTCCAAAAAAGTGGTTTTCGCGACATGGTCTGTCTGTGGGTGTGTGTTCAATTTTAAGCATGAAGGTATTGAGCTAGGAGGTTGAAATTTTATATATAAGTTAGACACCCCCCTGGAGCGTGAAAATAAGCTTTTAATCAAAATCGGCCAAAAAGTACTAGTACTTTTACTGATGTAGTTTTTCAGTTTTTCCCAAAATTCGCTCCAACGATTCGGACTTAACTAGACAAAGATATATTTTTGTTGTTGTTTGTAGATGGCCATAAGGATGATCAATTTAATTATAAGGACCGTCGGCCAAAAATAAATACTTTTGCGTATTATCCGTTTATTTGTAAATATTTCGACCCCAATGATATGGAATCATCTTCAATACAATCAACAGATGTTTTGCAAATCGTTACTTTCTCCCATCCAATATGACAAAACAACTGAGCATTCCATGAATGCAATTTTTATAATCCATTTGTAAAACATCTGTCGATTGTACGCTCAGGGGCCCACATCTTGTGGGTACGTGGATGGCGACCACGAGCTGCCCTAGCTGGGACTGGCATTACTTCTGTTCTTTGCATGTCAGTCTCTTCCCTTCTATATTTTCAACAGGCGTCATACCGTGCGACGGGCCGGCCTGCTCAATTTCTTCTCGGTCGCAAAAACCCACCCCGCCGACCCTGCACCGTGGGATTAAGGCGAAGAAAGAAGAAAAATAAGATTGTACTGAAGATGATTCCATATCACTGGGGTCGAAATGTTTACAAATAAACGGATAATACGCAAAAGTATTTATTTTTTGGCCGACGGTCCTTATAATTAAATTGATATATTTTTGTTTTTGGGCCAAACGCCACATGGCCTTCGACAATCTAATTCGAGATTTCTAGCCTATCACTGGTTCCCATGGCCACCGAACCCTGGACCAACACTAACTGTATAAACTGTATATATAAATGCAGTTAGTATTACATTTTTCTACCAAGAGAATTGAAATGAGAAAAAAAAATTCTCACTTGTAGTCAGTTGATAAACCAAGAGGACAGATTTCTTGGTCTGGATCTAACAACCCTTGTCTGATTAAGCAGCAAAACCTTAAGAGAGGTCGCGGGATTAATTATAGTTAATAATCTTTGTGAGCTATATGGCTTATTTGAATAATAGCATTTTTTGTTATTAAAAATGCATAAGACTCATTCTGCCATGAGGCCCTCCCGTCCTCTCGCCCCCCCTCAGGGAAAGTATATATGCCTTTTTGACATAGTCCCAGCTCTGATGCTGGTCCAGAGCTTTTGAATAAAATATTAATTACGGTTAGAACTTTTGCTGGATCATATAAATATAGAAGGAACCGGAGAATAAAACCAGCTGCTAGTGGACGCCTCTCACTTCAATTTAATTTGTAAATATTTCGACCGATGATGACCAGTCGAAATATTTACAAATTAAATTGAAGTGAGAGGCGTCCACCAGCAGCTGGTTTTATTCTCCGGTTCCTTCTATAAAATATTAATATTCAATGAATACCTCGAATCCGGCTTGATTAGTTCAATTTCCGGGGGCTATGAGTCATTTGGCCCATAAACAAAAAAACATACAAAAAATTGTTTAAAAAGAAAAATAATTTTGTAACTGGGGGATGTATGGCTGTAGAATAAATGTGGAATAGAGAAAAAAAACAAGCATGCAGCCAAAGTAGTTTCTTTATTGAGATCAGCTCACGGCTAACATTTCGGTCCTGTCGGGAGGGCTTCATGAGCAAGAATGTCTCATTCTTATGCACTTATAATAACAAAAAATGTTTATAATTTTAACAAGACAGTGAGTGTTTTTTTATTGGTGAGGCCAAACATGGCTCCCGGGAATCGAACCCAGAATCTCCAGCCTTTCCGGGGCATAGGCGTGGTCCATTACACCAGGCCACCGGACCTACACCAATAAAAAAATGTTTATTCAAAATTGATTTCTTTTTACATGTTACGCGAAGGGTATTTCAATTACTAAAAATAATAGCATTTTGTTATTAATAGTGCCTAAGACTCATTCTTGCACATGAAGCCCTCCCGTCTCAGGCAAAGTATTAATATATATGCCTTTTTGATACAGCTCTGATGATGGTCCAAACCTAGGACCGAAACGTTAGCCGTGGTCTGATCACAATACATTGGCTGTATTTTCTTCTTGTTTTTTTCTCTCTTCAAAAAGTAATATTTTAAAGAGAAGATTAATTTATTAATTTTATTCCTTTCATAAACCTCTCATATATTAGCTTCAAATTATTTTTTTCCTTGAAAAAATGAGACTATACTAACTTTTCTGGTATTATAAGGCACATATCAAGTATTGTAAAAATAAGCTTTGGCTGGCGAGCCTGTAAAGCTCGGATCACATGTTTTTCACATAAAGCATTGAAAGGTGAATAGAAATCTGGCGCATCCGTTGCTAGCATAAAATATTCGTGGTAGGAGTATCCATGACCACCAAAATAAAATACAACTGAAGAATGAACGTAAAAAATTAATTGACAATTATTTTAATTTAAATTAAATATACTCAAATATACTCATATACCATAAGCATTGGGCAATAAAAGATGACATAAAAGACCAATTGCATTGACCATTTCTGTTAAAGAGAGATTATTTAAAGCGATAACTTTAAAATCAAGACGAGATAAAATATCGGCGAGGGTTGCAACATCATGACACGGCGAATGCAAGTTGTCTATGTGATCATAAGTGTCATTACCAATAAGCAGAGCCACTTTGTCTAAAAACATCAATTTAATTAAATTCTTTATCTTCTCAATTAAAGATTTTTTCAAGAGAAATTTCAAACGGTTTAGAAATTTTAGATACGTTTGATTATTTCAAACGGTTTGAAAATACCCTTGGAACATTATTTAAATCTTACCACTGAGATTGGATTGTAGACTTGGTAAAGGTTTTGAAATCTAAAAACAATAAATAAAAGTAATAAGAAATGTAAAGTAAAGAAATAAGAAAGCAATAAGATCAATACCCATATACGAGTTTCAACAATTCTCATTTCATTCATTCCATTGCTGATGTTGCAGTGATAATGTCCTGAATCCGATAATTTCAGACCAATTATCTAAAAAAAATAAAAAATTTTTAAGATAGGATAGAAATGAAAAATTTGCTAATTAATTTATAGACGGTCTTCACGAAAATGGAATAAACATATTCATTATTTAACCATCAAAAAAACAAACAAAAATCTGGTGTGACTGGTCGCACAGCACACAATTGTGTTCTGTGCTTATAACCAAATTTTTTGTGTCGACATTTATTTAGTTTCCAGCGATATAGATGTAAAATTTATATTTTGTTACCATGGCAACCGTTTCTCCTATCTTTCCTATGAAGTACAAGAGTAAAGTGTGCTTCAAAAGATTTCAATGACAAAATGAGAATATACATTTTAAAGAGAATCTAAAAAATAATTGATTTTTGAATTTTTTAAAAAATCGTTGGAGCGAATTTTGAGAAAATCAAAAAAACAACTGAAAAAATACATCAGTAAAGTATTAGTACTTTTTGGCTGATTTTGATCAAAAGCTTATTTTCACGCCCTAGGTGGGTGTCTAACTTAAATATAAAATTTCAACCTCCTAGCTCAATTCCTTCATGCTTTAAATTGAACGCTGACATACAAACAGACCATGCCATCAAAATTTCGACATCGAATTATTGACATGAATCCAATTCTTTCTCTCTCTCTTTATATATATATATATATATATAGGTAAGAGAAAGTAAAAACATAACCGACACCACCGAAATGCAAATCATGGATCTGTCGTTTGGAACTCAACATGCTCTCTAAACCACAGTGCAGCATTTGGCTATTTGAGTTTAAGAAATTTAAAGTCAAATAGCAGAGTGATGGACGGTGGTTTTGGCTGTCTCTGTCTATATTTTATTATTAAATATTCAACACAGCCTTCAATAGAGAAAATTATTTAAAATTTAATTTACCTTAAGTGAATTAGAGGTTTTATTTAATAAAGGACTTCCATCTTTGAACCATTGGTAGATTAATGGTCGGTCAGCTGTAGCTTCCACATTTAATTGCAAATTTTCTCCTTCAGATAATATCTTCTGCTCCGGAGGTGGTTGATTTATTTGTATCGGCGCTTCCGAACATTCTATATGAACAGGAGTTGTATAAATTGGATCAGATCTATCCTGCCATATCCTACAATGATATTCGCCCGATTTATCAAACGTGAATGGAGAGACGATTAATTCTGCTGATGTTTGATCTTCAAGAGGAGTGTCGTTGTGGTACCAGAGATATTTTGGTAATGGAATCCCGTTCGCTTTGCACGTGAGTCTTAACTCTCCATTTAAATTTATAATTTTTGTTTTTTTAATATAATCGATTGGTTCTTCAATTAAAAGCAATGGCTCTAAAAAAAAGATATTAGATTAGTTCACTCTTTTTACGATACGACCATTGTTCATGTTTGAATGGATAATAAGTTAGTTTTAAAGGATTCTTTACAAGCTTTTTCATTAAACATAGGATTTAAATAATCTTATTACCTAAGTTTAGAGATAAGAGAACTGTTTTAGTTAGTGTTTCTCAAAACGTTTAAAATAAAACAAACAAAGCTAGTATTTTTTTAATTTTCTATCTCTATGTTGGTATAGGTTTTTTGATTAAGACCATTGTAGCTCTTGGCTTTCGATAGGATTTCAATTATTATTTCTTGAAATTAGATATTATGCTTAGGGTATCCATATGTTTTACCGTTTTGAACGGGGCAAATTTCTCGGCCGTATCGTCGTTTTAATAAAAATGTCAATTTTGTTCCGTTTTTCACAAATTATAGTTTTTGTAGAAAACTGAACCGCGTCTTATTTATTTCTGATAAGACTTAGTAAGGCTAAGAAATACGTAAAATTAATTCCTCCCTTTTGAAATTAGTGTTATGGAGTGTGAGAAGTTTTATGATAAGGTGTTAAAAGATCGAAATTTGCTGCGTACGATTACCTATTGTCAGGGTCGGAACTAGGAGATTTTATAGGGGGGCAAAATTTAATTTGCCGCCCCCTCAAGATTTTCTATACAAAATTCATATCATTTTACCTTTTTTTAAGTAAATCTTTCTTTATTTGCCGCCCCCTGATATCTGCACCCACTGCCCCTCCCCCAGATCCGGCCATGCCTATTGTCTTAAGTATATGATATATAGTGAAACAATTTTAAATTTGAAAAGGTAATAATAAATCATCTGTACCAGATTTTATTTTACCTTTTCGGCCATTAAAATTATTTCACTATGGGGTCCACATATTACGTAACACGTTTGGGGGGGGGGGGGGGGTTCTGGCCAAAACGTTACTAATTGTGACATGGGAACTCGGGAGTTTCTCTAAGAGTAGCAACTTCGCTTCAAACTTGAATTTATAACATTTTTAGAGTTCGAAAAGAAGAAATAAGACTCATATACTAAAAAAAAAAGGTAAAATGATATGAATTTTGTATAGGGAATTTTAAGAAAAGGTTTCTATTTCGGAGGGGGGGGGGGGGGGTTGTTCTATGTTGTGACATAATTGTAGGGGATTTGTTTGTATGTGACTAACAGTGACAGGGGGGGGGGGGGGACTAGAATATTGTCAAATAAGGCGTTACGTATATGTCGACACAAAAAATCTGGTGTTACAAGCACCGTACACAACTTTCTCTTGCTGAAGAGAAAGAGATAGTAGAGTGCTGTGCGACCATCACACCAGATTTTTTGTATGCATTATAACGTTTATCTTTATTATGCATAAAGTCGTAAAGGCGTACAAAAAATTGCCCATAAACTCCTTCTAATTCTCAACTCTTCATTTTATAACACCGTCCCATTTTTGTCTCAACACAATATGATCAGCCTAAATATGCTTGAAATAACGATCCTATCTGGAGCATGGTCTTAATCAAATCTTCTTAGTGTAGATTCCGTGATTTTTCATTTTTAACAAGCAATTTTTAAATTGATATAATATACCGTAAGATTTAAAAAGAGCTAAAGCTTCATAAAGTTGACAGTGTGTGAGAACAGTGATTAGAAATTGTACTGAAAATCTTTGTATAATCATTTCTTCAACAAGTTCCACATTTGTTGGCAGGTCGAATTTCTTTTGACTGAAAAAAATTACGAATTTTGTCATTATGATTAATTATTCAGAATTATTAGTAAATACTTACGCAATTATATCAAAAGCTTCGGATATTTGTTTCCATGCATTATGTTTGTTAACACATTTAATAAATTCATCAACAATATTATGTTGTACATCAGGGATTAATGTTTCTGGATCCGGTACTGAATTCATATTTTTATTGTGATTTTAAAAAACAATAAATAGAATTCATTCATTGTTTGACATGAGTCATGTCCACGGAATAAATGTCATTTAGATATTTTTCTCAACTTTTCCTCCTTTTTTGATGGATGGCTGGCTATCTTGCTCTATTGGAAGAAATTGGAACTAAACTAAAAGAGCCAGGTTTAAAAATAGAGTTGGACTAAGATAATTATTTTAGATATTTCTAAAATTTGTCCTTTTTTACTTTCTCTTACCCAAGGTATTTCGAATAGAATATGTCTATTCGAAATACCTTTCTCTTACCTATGTATATATGGACAATTTTGGAAACAAAAATTAATTTTTGAAAATTTTTAATTCGTGACGACCAATTAGCAATTAATTATAAATTAATTCGGTATTATAAAATATATATATATACCTGGTACTATTTATATATTATATATATAATAATGGAACAAACTAAATCTTTTGTTTGGCCTGAATTAGGAGAGTCCCTTCGTTAGGAAAGCTTCAAAAAAATCCAAAAATGTTACTATGTTTAATGGAATTTTCTTCTAAAAATTCACGTTTGAACCAAAAAAGTTCAAATAAAATTTTTTTAAACAATTAAATGAATTAATAAGAAAACTCATTAGATGCTTTGAATTTTAAAATTTAACCCCATTGTACACCTTTTAATTAAATTTAAGACGAAACAAGATAGTTTGTTTGCATTTTTTTTAATATGCATAGTAAAAATACTATTGCCGAAATGGGGAATTTTGATCTTCAAAATCCTTCGTTAAAAATGGTTAATTTAAAGATTAACTCAGGGGCTCACATTTTGTAAGTGGATGGCGAGTAGGAGTTACCCGAGCCAAGACTAACATTACTTCTATTCTTGACAGTCTTCGCCCCCTCGCACATATAGATAGGCAGATGGGCTAGCATTTATTTTTCGTTATTATGGACTTTGGGTTGGGTTTTGAATTTGTACAATAATTAAAAAATAACAGATAAAATTGATATCTATATTTTAAAATTTATAAAAATTTGTTTCCATTAATTATTTTTTATTTAATTTTAAAAAATTTATAAACTGTATATAAACAAAAGAAATCTTTTATTTTCTTATTTAATTAATCTATTTGATTATAATTTTTTGGGTAAAAAATTAAATTCTATTATTTCATAATATATACTTATACGTATGGTGTATTTATCACAAACGGATATTTTGCAATATACAAGTCTTATTAAAATTTCAAAATTATTAAAAAAATTGTTCACTAAATACATGAAAGTTGTTCTTTATCATTTCTATGTTTGGCAACAGCTAAAGATAAAGCTGCTAAATATTCGTCTAGAGTAACTTGTTCTTTATGTAAAAAAAAGGCGTGAGCTAGAAATGGCATTTTTCTCAAAGCCCGGCCACTAAGTCCTACACTTTCACGTGCAATTCGTAAAAGTTCCAAACTAGAACGTGTAGTTAGTGAATCTTCAAAACGATAAAAAGCAAGCCAACGATGTTCGAGTACCGTCTCCGCATCCGTGATAATACCAGCACGAGAAAGTTCATTTAAACAGGAAACATAAATGCTATAAATAGCTACTTCACTCGGTGGACCAATGTATTGTTTAATATCAGCACGATCAACGAAAGCAGCATCGATTGCTTCAGTAACGTTTGATGTTGTTAAAATCAGAGCATTAGGATACCTAAAGCAAAAAGAAAAATTTGAATTTAAAAAAGAGCAAGATCCTATAAAAATGTAAAATGGCTTATATATATATTAATCGTAAGGAAGCAGCTAGGAGAATAAAAAATTATTTAAATTCTTTTGGTCGGCGTTTCGAATATAAGAGGCATCTTTTTGTGTACAGGAAGAGCTCTTTGTACTTTGTTTTTAGGAAACAATAAAGCGGCCCTTGGGGCACTTGCAGTTGGACGTTTGAAACAAACTTTATATGACCTACATCTAAAGCTAATTACACACACAATAAACTAAAGGCGCAAAAAGTCCTTTTTCATTCTAAAAAACTTCGAATGTATTTGAAAAAAATTTCCAAAAACTTTTTTAAGAAAAAAGAAAAAAAATTCACCTCTATTTAATTTCTCAAAATAGCAGAATAAAATCACTCACTTGCGAATTTGATCAATCTGAGTTAAAACAGCGTTAACTACTCGAACGGCATCACTCGGTTCATTTCTTCCAGCTGCAGAAGCATTACGGGCGTGTGTGAGACTTTCAACTTCATCAATTAATACACAAACTAGAGTATCTTCGTTTGAAAGTAATTCACGGATTTTTGAGAACATCTTCATAACAAGTTTACCACTCTAAAAAATAATTAAATCACATTATTCAAATGATTTGTCTTAAATTTCTTGATATTCTTACCTCAGAAAACCATTTGGAAAATAAACTATGGCTATTTATTTCTATAAGCTCTCCATGTGAAAAACGATCGTTGAAACGAATGGAGAGTTTTTGCGCAAGAGCTTTGCAAAGGGATGTTTTCCCAGTGCCTGGAGGTCCATGAAGAAGAACTACCCGATTCCATGTTATAATATTACTATCGATTAGATGAGTAGAGAACATTAATGTTGATTCAACGAAATTTAATAACTGAAAAAATAAAGAATTGATATTATTCTAGAACTAAAGTAAAAAAAATAAATATTTATATTAACATTTTCTTTAATCGATGAATCATAAATAAGAGATTCCCAAAGCCCATGGAAATCAACGGACGGCAGAATCCAATGATGAGCAGCTGCAGGATCATCACTATCACCTTCCCCAAGAGGTTCGATTTGTCCACCTTCTTGTTCGAGACGATATACATGATAATGGATTAATGCATTTTTCAAATCAAAATTCTGAAATTATAATTTTATAATTAATTTCAGAAGACTTTGTTGATAAGTGCAGTGAGGGACAATATTAAGTCCCACCCATACGTTTTCTACTTGTGATTATTTCATTGTTTTTAAAAAAATATTATATATTTTTTAATGGAAACTTTCATGGTTCAAAACTAAAAAATTTCCAAAAAAAATTTTAATTCTTTTTAAAAACAATGAAATAATCACAAGTAGAAAACGCATGGGTGGGACTTGACTTTGTCGCTCACTGTACAATCTATAGACCAAACTATATATATATGATTGTGAAACGCTTTAGGATATTTACCTTAAGTTCTTCTTCGTTTGAAGTTTCACATATTTTCATTAATTGAACATTATCGGCAAGGAATTTTTCTTCAAAAGAATTATATTGTGTATTGGTTCGAATTTTTTCCGATTGATTAGTGATAAAATTTTTACAAGCATCTTTAACCTCCGCTCTTGTTGCAGTACTATTAATTAAAAAAAAATACAGAAAATTATAAAGATATACAAAGGAGGTGTTGTGCTAAGTCAATGTCTCTAATTAAGAAGTAGGGTATTAATTCTGTTTAGAAATATATACCTGTACTCAAAGTTTTAAATAGACCTGTCAAATAGTAAATTTTTAAGTGACAGAGTTGAAAAAAACATCAAATTTCATGTTCAACTAAATTTTAAAAAATTTGAATGCCGTTTACTTTTCTTTTTTCTTTCTTTTTCTCAACATATTCTCCAGATTTAACCCTTTCAAAAGATTCAATTTGAAAAAAAAGTTTATGCCGATTCGCGAAATGATACATTTAATCCTTAAAGAAAAATACTTCATAAAAAATTATTTCACCCTTTAAACTCAATAACTTATCAAACTTTCCTCATATAAGAACAGAATTAAATTCCTCCCCTGGGTTTAAGGAAATTTTTTTAATATTTTGATAATTTGTACACATTTAGGGTACACTCTAAACATAGAATTCATCAATAGAGGAAAGGAACTTTATTATGAGATGGGTGATATATTTAATCATCATATTTAAGTCATCATATATACATACCTACTTAATTTTTGTTGTATTTCAATATGTATAATTATGCTCATTTTAAATGAACAGTATTACCATTAAAAATTAAAATAGAAGAATGATGAATGTGGAATGAAAACAATGAAAATAATAATTTAAATTTGAAAAAAAAAACTGTTATGATTTAAGCGCTGAGAAGACGTTTATAAAATCATGATGACCAACCTAACAAAACAAAAAAAAAAAAAAACGAAAAAACACTAACACTTCAAAAGGAGTTAAAATTCAAATTTAGAAATGAATACATTTTATAAATCATTTGATTTATTTATTTTCTTTTTTTATTCTTTAATTATCAGAAAGTAACTATAATGAAATAAATAATTACTTTATTTGAAGCTTCCCTAAAGCTACATTAATAAATATGATTGTGCCACAAAGTAGAGAATGAATAATGGATCGAATTGTAAGGAAATTATTATAACAGTTATATCTTATTTGAAAAAATTTCTTATTAGGCCAATATAAAGATTACAATACATTTTATTTAAAAAATACTGATTAGTGAAATTATCTATTAATCACCGAGGAATATTAATAATAAGAACGTTGCCTCATTCAAAGATAATTTCATTATGATTGTATTTATCTATTGTTGCGTTCCATTTGATGTCATGGCGCCGTCATCATAATTTGCTTGTTATTTTTCTGTTTGTTACCTGCTAGTTCCTTCTATGAACACCATTAAATTTCATTCATTCATTTTAAAAGTGAGTATTTATAAATTTATAATTATATTTTAATTAGTTAATGACAAAACTATCTGATAAGAGATATTTTTCTAAAATTACCATATATAATTAAGTAAACCGTATAAATTCTCTAAAAATTATAGTAGCTATAGTAAATTTAATCTTATATCTAAAATTTTTTTTTTAGGATTGATCACCACTCATTTTGTTGTCTTCCAAATAGCCAAGTCTCCATGGAATTGCTTCAACATTCTCAATGCCTCCATCTCTTAGTCAACGTGAGCCTATTCGACGTATTCCCTATTGCTTCTATTAACGTCAAACTAAAATCATCGATTAATAGGTAATATTATCCTAATATCCTAAGCTAAGGCTGGTACTCTCACTCCTTTATGCCATCCTTCTCCTTTACTCCCATCACACGTCAAGCAATGTGCTTTTTTATAAAATATGAATATTTATTGTCCCATCATGTCTTTCAAGATTATTTGGATCTCCAGCGTTGTTATAGGGACACAATACATGATTGTATTGTGTTCAAATGGCAAGCAATATTCTCTATCGCTTTATTTTGTGAGAATAATCATTCAAAATAGGTGTACTGTGTCATTATAACTCCGGATAACAAGAATAAAGATGATGGGATAATGAAATAGACCCAAAACGTCTCTATTTAATATTTTATAAACCGAGACTTTATAGGCACTTACTATATGGTTTATAGAATTATCATTGATTGAATTTTGCATATGAATTCAATTAGTAATAAAGCTCGTAATACATAATAATAATTTATTATTATTTCTATATAGATTATTTGGCTTTACAGTAATATCTTCTTTTTTTTTTAAACATTCACACTTTTTTCTCATTCACACTCACACTCACACACACATTCACACTGTCTTTTCCGCAGCTCAGGCCATATAAGACATTTACGATAACCGTTATTTATGAATTTATATATACTGTATTAGGGTCCAGGCATTTTTTTATTTAAGCCATCTGGTATCCAGATGGCTTCAATAAAATCATCGGACTGCCTGGGTTCCGAACCCGCGACGTTTGGTATATGAGGTTAGCACGCTAACCTCTACACCACACCCCGTGGGCTATCTTATAGACATGGCTATCTTTTTTATGAGTGGGGAAGAGATAAGAGTTTTGAAAATAAATCTGTGTTTATTATAAAAAGGATTTTAATTAAATTATTATTATTTATTATTTACATTTTTTAGTTGTCACTATTTCTTCTTCACTATCACTATCTATACTAATTATTTTACGCTTTTTCTTTCCACTTCCCGTACGATTTTGTTTTTTGTTTTTAATTTCTTCTTCGCTATCACTATCAATGCTAATTATTTTATTTTGTTTTTTCTCATTTCCATTCTGGTTTTCTTTCTTCTCATTTTCATTTTTCTTTACCGGAATTCGGGCTCCAGCCACGGGCATTATAATTTTATAATTTGAATCATTTAAACAAGCAGCTTTTGCACCTAAAAATTTTTATCAAAATTTATTATCGCTTACTTAGGCAAACATATTAAGAATTATTACCTCTCTTTAAGTAGCTTATTGTTTGATAAGCCGTAAATTGGAAATCTTCTTTAAGATATCCATTTACTAAAAGATATGCTATTACTTGTTCACCCATTTCTCTACCAAAATTCGGTTTAAAAGAAGAAGAATTTGAAAACCACTGGTCCATTAATTTATTAGCTGAAATCAATTTAAATTAATTAATTAAAACAGAACTTCGGTTCGTTGGGTTTCTATGTGCGTTTTGTTTATTTTAAAATTTACCTGTTAGAGAGGTGTCTTTTTGGGCTGCATCTTTTAATAGAGAATATATATTTTTACAGATTTGAGTGACATCTTGAGATTTGGAACTTCGGGGCTCTCGACAATGATCACATGCATGATCACAATGAGTAGATTCGAATGTATCAGATTCATCGAAATGTTGGGCGAGAAGACGTCGTCGGCATCTAAAAAAACAAAAGTTAAGCATTTAAAATTCTATCTTATATATATTTATATATATATAATTTAGCCTTCGGCGGGCTTCCCCCCTGGACCCAATTAAAATAATTAAATCTCTCAAATAAAATTGTTATATAATTAAAATTTTTCTTTTTTTTTTTCTTTAGAGAGATCGGAAATGGGGCTCGGTTTGGATAAAAACAGACAGACAGATGTGCACTCCGCCACTGAATATATAGGTTTTTCCTAAGGGATAAGAGGGTTATATTTCTTAATAGGTCAGATATGTATTCTTATTATTAATTGTCTGAAACGAGTTGACTGAAAAATTGCGGTACTTGATTAAGAAAAGGCGAAGAGGATCCGAGCCAGCTGGAGGTGGTCCAGGAGGGCGAAATTCCCCCGCGGGCGGAGCTTCTATTATGTTAATAATTTTTCAATTCATGTTATTTCAAATTATGGAATGAGTTCTAAATGGAAACTGAATAAATTTTAGATACTTTATAAAATTTATTAATAAAAAAAAATTTTTCAATTCCAGGATATATAGAAATCTCAAAATCAGTCCCATACTTACTGATTAGCATCAATACAATATGCTAACATGGAATAAAGTTTTTGAAGACCAGTTGTCTCAGAGAAAACCATTCCAGAAAGTCTAAAGACATCACCTAGTCGAAACATCATTATACAATCCGCAGTTTGGCTATCACGACCTGCCCGGCCACTTTCCTAAAACAGTGAGTTTATTATTATTTTTTTATATTTAAAAATAAAAATAATTTTTATTAAACCTGATAATATCCTTCGAGAGATTTACTCATGCAGTGATGTATTACAAACCGCACATCTGGTTTATCGATTCCCATACCAAAAGCGATAGTAGCAATTACTGCTTGATAATCCCCTTCACGCCATTTCTTATGGACCTAATTAAAAGAAGTTGTTAGTAATTTATTATTAATTCGATATGATGATGAAATACCTTTGAACGAAAATCTGGGTCTTGATTAGCATGATAACACGCTACTCGTGGCCCAAGTGAACGAATTTGAGATGTAAGATCTTCTGCATCACGTATTGTTGTTGTGTAGATAATTCCGGATTTTCCTCGATATCTAGTATTTAAAAGTTCAACTAGTTCAGCTATACATTCTTTCTGTACACTAGATTTGCGGCGTACCTATAATTATCTCAGTTTAGTTTCAATCACAATTTGAAATTAAAATAGAAAATAATTTTTTTTTATCCATAAACATAAATATTCAAGGATTTGGATATTTTGACAACCGCTTTAGGAAGGGAGATATACTATTAAAAGGAGAGGGAGAGGGGGAAGAGAGAATAGAAATACATATATATATATATATTCAAAAGAAAAATATATTGCTAAATAAAATTTCAAAGAGCCGATAGATATAAAAAAAATCTAAAGCTGTCTGTTCAATTGATGGGCGAAAACGATAATTGTAAATATAATAGTAGCTATATACTAGGATCCAGAAAGGGACAACCACCTAGATCCCTTGGTAGATCTGTGCCTAACTAAATTTTGATAATTTATGTACTCTGGAAGGTTTCCTTGACTGAGTGTATATAGAGATAAATTTTCTCAGGTTGTGCGTAGTTATTGCTCAACGTTTCGGCTGTAATTTTAGATACATTTTCAAGAATGTAGGTTTAGGAAGTAATGTCGAGATTGTTTGTTTTTGGGGTCCCCGAAAATGCTACAGGTGTGCTCACATCCCCATTCCAGGCAAAAAAATTGTTTCAAATGAATTGGCTACCAATCGGGGTCTAAATGCTGAAAAACAAAAAAATCTATTGGTAGGGCATATTTTACGGTGTTTTATTGTAGGGCATAAACGGACGGCTTAAACAGGGTTTATTATAATTTCTTAATTACCTCATAGTAAAGATTCGGTCTATTGAATGGAGCTTTTAGAATCAAACATTCAATTTCCAACCCGTACATTATCTTCTCGCTCATTTGAGTTTATAACCAATGTTAAATTGCGATTTATATATATACTGATGTCTGGAGAGACATTCGATGCAAAATAAGGCACCAAAAAATTCTAAAACGGGGAGGGGGGGGGGGGCGATAAATTCCTAACTAGGTGACTGAGAGTAGGCGCGATTAATTATTTTCTTTTCTTTAGAATTTGTATTTATTATTAGGTAGATTTACGAGCAGGGTAATTTAGTGTATATTTTATAACTTTTACCTGATAGAGGGATCTATATTTATATTTCTACTTTGGAGGAGACGGTCGGCTTACACAGGCTTTATTTTAAATAATTTCTTAATTACCTCATAGTAAAGATTCGGTCTATTGAATGGAGCTTTTAGAATCAAACAACCCTGAATATTAAGCATCTTTTGAACATCTACAATAACTTGATTACTTGCTGTTGCTGTTAAACCCAGAATGGGAATATCCGGAAACATGTTTTTAAGCACACCAAGAAATTTGTAATCTAAAATCGAAAAGATGAAACTAATAGATTATGATGAGTCCGAAGTATCGCGAAGACTTCTTAAATACTACATAACAGAATATAAACATAGTTTTTGAAGTTACCTGGTCGGAAATCATGACCCCATTGAGAGGTACAATGAACTTCATCAATAGCAATCCTCTTTAATCGTTTCGTTTGATAGGCTTTTTGTAATTTGGCCATAAATCTTTTACTTTTAGCCAATCGTTCAGGAGTTACATAAAGCAAACGCATTGATGAATTTGAATCCACCATAGCATTTTGTATAGAGGTATTGTCATTTTTGTTTGTGGCTTGACTTAACATAGATGCCTAAAAAGTTTTTTTAATTAATAAACTTAATAAGAAGCAGATTTCCAAAGGGGCGAGGAGGTGATTAGAACAGTCTAAAAGGGTGCCATTCTCGTCAATTTATATATAAAAAACTCCAGCGAAAATTATGGAGCTTTATAGAAATAAATCTTCTTGGTCAGGATGTGACGGTTTCAATTAACCCTTGCTTTTTGGAAATACAAGGTGTGTTCAAAAAGAAACTGAACTCTTGCTGGCTGTATCAGCTTTATTGTACAATATTTTAAGCATTCTCCCCTTCTACTGGCAATACACAGTTCCCATCGTTTCTTCCATTTTTGGAACAACTCCTGGAACACATTTTGTGGGGCGGCGCGCAGGTTTCTCGTCATATTGTCCTGAATCACCTCTATGGTTTGGAAACGACGTTCTTTCAACGTGTTTTTCAGTTTGGGAAACAGGTAAAAGTCTGCTGGGGCTAGACTGGATATAGGGTAGATGGGGCACAACTGGAATGTGGCGTTTTGTTAGATAGCTGCAGACAAGGAGTGTCATTCGATCTGGCGCATTGTCATGATGCAACAGCCAACTCAGATTTTCTCACAATTCAGGCCTCTTACTGCGCACGCATCCTTTTTCCTGTTTTCCAAAATTGAAAGAACCATATAATAGGTAGGTGATACAGGACAATGCGACTAGGAACCTGAGCGGCCGTCCCACAAAATGTGTTTCAGGAGGCTTTACAAAAATAGAAGAAAAGATGGGAACCGTCTATTACCAGTAGAGGGGATAATTTGAAGGGGATAGTGCTTAAAATGTTGTACAATAAGCAATAAAGCTGATATAGCAAAAATTCCGTTTTTTTTTTAACACACCTCATTCATATGTATAAAATAGTCTTCATTTTACTTGATCAGAATTTCAAATAGGCCTAATATATATATAATATACCTTTATATTATTAGAATGTAATGAATGCAGTTGGTCTTCCATCAACGATATAAGCGGAGAGATAACAAGTGTGAAACCTTTAAAAAGATAAAGAGATATTGTATTAATAATAGAAAAATATTAATTCCACAATGTTTTTATTAAAAAAATGGAAAACAGCAAATAGAACACACGAAAAATTTCTTTTGATTAAGGCAATTATTTGATTGTTTTTAAACATGAATTTGGGCATGGTTGAAAAATGTGGCATCATCATTTTTGGTGAGAGAAGAAAGTGCAGCAAGCTTTGTTTTGCTAAACATGATAATTCACTCTTTAAGATACAACATTTCATGTTTTCTTCAGGTATCAAGCATTACTGAGCAGTTGCATACAAAATTTCGTCTTAAAGCCTCATTACAATACTGAACTTATTTTTCATTTTTTTTCTTTTACCTGAATCAATTAAAGCTGGGAGTTGATAGCAAAGACTTTTTCCTCCTCCCGTTGGCATAATAAGAATCGTGTCTTCTTTTGACAAGGTGGCATTAATACATGCCTTTTGATTTGTTCTAAATCCATTTATTTTAAAAGTATCTTTTAGAATACTAGTCAATTTTTCGGACCATGGAAATTCTAAAAATTTCAAGGAATATTATTTTGTGAAATGACCTAAAATAAAATATTTATTACCATCTTTGGCCCAGTCTTTAGTAGAAAGTTGTAATTGGCGTTTAAGTATTTCTTCATCTTTAAGCTTTTGTTTTCTTTCTTGAAGAAATTGTTTTCTAGAAGCCAATTTTGCAATTTGAAAATCAATATCTTCTATCTCTTTTTCAATTGCGGATAATTCTTCAAAATAAGGGGTTAATATTAATAAATGAAATTTTATGTATAAAAATTTTTAAACTTACCTTTATTCATTGTTTTTTTGATTTTTTTTTTTTAAATAAATAAATATAAAATAATTTAAAACAACTTCACATGCAAGAAATTATTTTGACGTTTGTAAGGAATGAACTCAACTCACTCAAATGACACATTGCTTTGTGAGATAGTGGGGGAATATGAAATGAGTGATAAAAACAATTTTTTAAATTAATTTAGATTTTTTTTTTTTTAATTTATGTATAAAACTATCCACTACAATAAAATTTCCATATTTTTGTATAGCCCCGATCACATACCATCTACTGGCCCCCATGAACAGGGAACAATGAAAGAAATATTTCTTAAAATAATTATTTTTCTATGCATTAAATTTCGCTGAGACATTTTAATAAAGCTCTGTACTAGGTATAAATCACAGTCCATGCACATATATGCATTACGCAATTAAATTTCAATTTTATTTTGTGTTTCCCGGCCAATGCGGAACTTTTTGTATTTAGTCAGTTGGTATTTAGGCGGTAATTTTTAAAATCCCTTTTTTGACGTAATAAGGCACGAGCCGAGCTATCCCGAACAATACCGAAAATTGCCGATTGGTGCACGCGGCTTAATCATCCTTCGAATCAATTAGTGAAGCATGAAGTCATTTCAGTGTCATTCGTCAATTACACTTATACTTAAGTATTATTTTGCTAATTATATTGTTGTTTGTTAATTATTTATTTCTCTTCGTCAGGGCAATCGTGAAACTTGAAAGCAGTTAAGTAACCATAATTATATATTTTTAAAAATCGCAAGAAAAAAATCAAAACACCAGGAAAAAAAGGGTTGTTTTTTTTTATTTCTTTGGTTTATTTTATTATAAAAGTCAATGAGTTCATTGGAGAACAACCTCGAAATTCCATCATCATGTGAATTAGGTAATATTAAAATAAATATTAGTATAATATAAATAATTATTAGCAATTAGACAAATAAGTATGGGAAATTGAAATATCACTAATAATTTTTTTGAACATGCGGGGTTCTATAACAATAAATCTCTGGGTAATAAGAAGGCACTATTGCACATAAATTTTTTCCTTCCATATTAGGGGTTTTCCCTTGCGGGTCCTTATTTGAAATATCCTATTCCGTCTAGGACTTGGAAATAGTATAAGGAAAATATCAATCATTATATCTCACCATTTATAACCACTTAGGGTTAATCTTATCATGATGAAATGAAATAGGATTAAATTTTTCATCATCTCTTGCAATCTTTCCACCTTAGATGACTAATTTTAAAGAGAAATATGATCAATATAAATTTTTCTTCAGGGATCGGCAATTGATTAAATTAAAAGTAAATTTTATTTTTCCAAAAATATAGAATAAGCCCTAATTTTAAAAATGTATAGGTTTCATTGAACAAATTTAAATATAGGTTTTTGATTATGTATAATTTCAAAGTTAAGATTAACTTTTTATTATTATTACCTACGTCTATTACAAACTAAAAATATCTCATTGATTGCAAAAACTACGAAACGAACACAAATTATATAACTTTTCTATTTCCAGTCATAGTTAAATAAGAAATTATTAACAGAATTCGGTCTTCTCCCGCACTGCGGGAATAATAAGGCGGGGAAAGAATAAGAATTTTAATAAATATTTCTTTGACAATTTTTTATCTCATTTAGATAATTAACTAAAATACAAATAAGTTTGAGTAATAATAATAAATAGGTATATCCTTTATTTTTCTGCGGACTTTATACATTAGTTTGGTACTTGGGAAGAGGGGGCTCCTGTATGTAAAAATAAATGCAAATATGTTGAATACCTTCTAGTTAGGGGAAACCGAGGCAATTGTTAACTGATGCAAATAAATCTCGAAAACTATTTGAATAATTAAAATGCTAAACTTTTGTTTCAGATATGCCTGAAGGTCCCGTTATCCAAATAAATTCTGGTGCTATACGAGGGCGAATTGTTGAAAATAAAAACTGTCCGTATTATAGCTTCCAAGGAATTCGCTATGCCGAGCCTCCAGTTGGAGAATTACGTTTTAAGGTCAATTTTTTTTTTTATTTTTCCTATTCACTTTAGAATTATTTTAAGAAAGAAATTATTTAACTGCGGCTTATGATTGAGCGATTATTCACAAATAAAGATGAATAAGAAAGAGTTAACTTAGTGTAATTTTGTTTTGAAAGATGCAGATTTTACTAGGCTGATGTTTCGGTCTTGATTAAGACCATCTTTAGAGCTCCATATAGCTGAACTCTGAGGATGGTTCAAACACGGAACCGAAACGTCAGCCGTGGGAATTAAATAAATAAAGAAAAAATCTTTGCTGCATCTCTCATTTTCTACTCTCTTATTAATAAATAAAAGCTCTGAAGATGGTCTTAATCAAGACCGAAACGTCAGCCTAGTGGGCTTTAATAAATGAAATAAGCATATTCTTTTTATTTCTTCAACGTAACAATCCTCTCTTCAAGATTTGGTGCTTGGTTTGAACCATCTTCTATGTCGATGGGAAAATATTCCAAAGCAGTATCAAAAAGTTTCTAGAGAATTTTGTTAGTACCGGAAAATATATTGGGTTTGTTCATTTTTATTTATTTTGAACATAAGTGTGCCCCCCGATATTTGAAAAAAAAAAAAAAAAATTTATTTTTAATGTAAGATTTTAAAAATTAATAATTACAAATTTGATTTGTATTTATATTCTGGCAAACAAGTAGAGAATGCGCCTTTAAATTACCGAACGAAATTAAGAAAAAATTGTGTGCTGTGCGACGAGTCACACTACCCCCCTCGAGAAACACTTCTGGATTCGCCCCTGATCTCGACTCTATTTATTTTGTAAAATCATTACTCAAAAAAGCTTTTTATAAAATGTTATAGTAAATGTTTTATAATTTATCTAATAAAAATGAGCCCCTTGTTAATAAAATATTTAAATTGAAGAGGAGATAAGTTATAAAACATTGATTATAACATTTTATAAAAAGCTTTTTTGAGTAACGATTTTACAAAATAAATAGAAAAAAAGGAGCAGTTAAAGAGTAAAGAGGACGCCTCTGTCTTATCTTTTCTCTATAAAGAAATTTTTTCTAATGAAAATAAATAGCTTTTGCTTTTTGACTCTCAATAAACTCTTCTAGTGTAGAAAAAAAAATATAACGTAGCTAATTATTGTATTACTAAAATGATATTCTTTGTTTAACAGGCTCCAGTTCCTATCCAGGCATGGACCGGCATTTACGATGCCACCGCTTGTGGACCAGACTGTCCACAATATGACCCATATGAGAATGCTTTTGTTGGCGATGATGATTCTTTATGTGTTAACGTTTATGTGCCAAAAAGTGTCGCAGACACACCGTTTGACTTTTTACCTGTGATTGTTTACGTGCACGGTGGAGGATTCCTCATGAAATCTGGAGCAGATATCTGGCATGGGCCGGAATATTTTATGCAGAACTCATCTGTGATTCTCGTAACCTTTAATTACAGATTAGGACCTCTTGGTAAATATTTATATTATAGAGGAAGTGATTTATAGATAGAAAAATATTGATAAATCATTTTTAAAACTTTAATTATTAAATTCACATTTGTAGAAATTATTAAATTCATGGCAATATCCTAAGATATTTATAGATAATTTCATCAAAGATTTTTTTATTTTAGAACCAATTAATTATTTCGGGAATCAGAGAATATTTTGGGTACTACTGCAGGCCTGTATCAGCCACATTAAAATTTATTTCAAAACATATAGTAAAAATTATTAAAAAAAGTGTTTTTTTTTTAACCACCCTGATTTATAGGCTTTAAAATGGGGGAGTAGAGGCAGGGTATAACCCCCCCCCCCCTCCCTTTGTCCAAGAGAGGACTTTTTTTTAAAACAATCTCACTTGAGTATTTTAATTTCCAAAATAGATCTTTATTTCAACCCTCGGGGATTCTGTGTTTCGAGTAAATTTTTATTTATCTCATTGATGTCAATAATCTCATGTTTAATGATTTCGTTTAAGGCCTGTGCAATTTGGAAACCCCTGAAGTGCCGGGTAATGCTGCAATGATGGACCAAGTGCAAGTCCTTAGATGGGTTCACGAGAATATCGGACGTTTCCGTGGCGATTGCCAGAATGTTACTCTGCTTGGATGTAGTGCTGGGGCAGCATCTGCACATCTTTTACTTTTATCTCCTCTCACCAAAGGTAAATAAATATATGCCGAAAATAGAACTGTTTTAAATTCAATCCTAATCTTTTTCCCCCAAGGTTTAATACACCGAGTTATTATACAATCCGGCTCGGCGTTTAATTATTGGTCATCATCGGCCTCTTGTAAGCCTCAAACAATTCGACTGGCCAAAGCATTAGGATATTCTGGACCAGAAGATGATGTTAAGGCCATTGCCAAGATGTTGCTTTCAGTATCCAGCGAAGAGATTATTAAAGCTTACTCAAAGTCATACTCTCCAGAGGTAAAATTAGAATATTAAAAAAATATAAAATTTTTTGCACCGAAAAATATTTAAAGTGCTTTTTTCACAACCAAAGCTAGATTAATTAATTTCTTCTTTTTCTCACAATCCCGTTGATAAATTTAGAGACTTTTTTAATATATCAACGAATCATAGTGGCGAAACCCCGAAAATTCAATTTTTGAGTTAAGCCTACCAAACGTTGTTAAAACGAGTGCCAAAGTGGCGAAAATATATTTCCATCATTCTGGCCTATTCATTTGTTGGCTAAATGTTTATGTTTATATGTCTTTCTCGAATTGTTGAATTTCTCCCCTATGATTCTCAGCAGGCGATATTATGCCTATTCAAAATTTTTTACATGAACGAGTTTTGCCGAAGCAAAATAAAAACAAATTTTTTCACTATTAATTATACATTCAGCCACTACTCCTTGCAATATTTATTATAATAATATGTGGGAAGTTTCCTAAATCTGAAAGTTTTCTTTTTCGCGAGCTCTCATCGTATACACCCAGTATTAAATCCTACAATTAATACATTCTCGTAAATATTTTGTTTTCTCTTAAGGAATAATTAGAGAAAATATACGAAAATCAAATTCATTAAATTATCTACAATATCCTAATAATTTCTTAAGACGAAACAAAAAATAGCTAATATCTTTTATTTTATGATACCCATTCTAAAAATTGATATGAGCCTCAGTGATAGTATTATTTCCAGTGGGGAGAGGAGGAAGAAAGACGAAATAAATTATATTAAATATATTATATGAAATTAAAATTTTTAATTTAATTTCAGGAATCAGAAGAAATCTTCCAATATTTCTTGTCCCCCAATTGGTTGAGTGGCTATTCCGTTGAAAAAGCATTCCTTCCAGCTCCTCCTGAAGAACTTCTAGTCACATCAGATCACAAAGTGCCAATAATTTTTGGAATGACATCTCTTGAAGCAGGAGGAATGTTCTTTGGTATGGGGTTGCTAATTTTAATTATTCAGTATTACATTATATAATCTCTAATCGTATCTGAAGGCGTAATGATAATGAGTAGCGAATACAAAACCCTCCAGTGAAAAATATCATTTTTTCGCTTTCCTTCCGCGAGGCTGGAAAATATCTTATATTACGCTATCATACAACAACTGGATGCCAGCCAAATCAATGTTGGCAACATTTGGTTCACAGACGAGGCATATTTTTCTTCAGTCGTGATAAAAATGTTAGGTTTCCCAAGTAGAATGCAGCAAAAGTTATATTTCTATAGTGTTAACGTTTTTACTTTCTCTTACCTATATATGTTAATATATAGAGAGAGAAAGTATTGGATTCATGTCAAAAATTCGATGTCGAGATTTAGAAGGATATACACGTTTTGAGGTCCCCTGATTCTAAAAAAGTGGTTTTCGCGATATGGTCTGTCTGGGTGTCTGTGAATAAAATAGCTCAAGAACGAAAATAGCTAGGAGGTTGGAATTTTATATTTAAGTTAGATACCCCCTGGGACGTGACACTAAGCTTTTCGACAAATTCGGCCTAATAATAGTACTTTACTAATGCACTTTTTCAGTTTTTTTTCGATATTCTTAATCTTAAATAAAATCATCGGACTGCCTGGGATCCGAACCCTCGACCCTTGGTATACAAGGTAGGCTCGTTACCAACTACACCAAGCCTTGGCCGAGGGCCAGGATCATTTAATGGCTGAGGTGATCTTGAATAAAGAAAAAATTTTATGTTTTTTTCTTTTCAATATCCTACAACAACTGTGGAAAAACTTTTCCAAGTAACTCAAAATGACAATATACGACCGTATATTTTAAAGTGCATCTAAAAAATAATTTATTTTTAAATTTTAATGAAAATCGTTGGAGCGAATTTTGAGAAAATCGAAAAAACTGAAAAAGTGTATTAGTACTCATTGGCCGAATTTGTTCAAAAGCTTCGTGTCACGATTTAAAAATGACGTGAGAGACGTCCATTGAATGCTGGTTTTTATTCTCCAGTTCTTTCTTTATTAATATGAAATTTCAAATCTTAATTAATTTTATTTTTTAGATATATTAAATAAAAAAGATATCGATCAGTATTTAGAAAACAATCCGAAATCGTTTTTACCGAGTGATATAAAGGAATGTTTAAAAAATCATCCCGAAAAGTTGAATGAACTGGGACAAAGAGTCAGGAAATATTATTTCAAAGAACAACCAATGCAAGCTAAGATTAGTACACCATTATTGAAGGTAAAATTATTTAAATATTTTTATTAGATCTATATATTTGAATAAGATATTGGTATTCAAAATACTTCGAGTCATAGATATACCTATGTGATGCGGTTAGTGAAAAGGGACCTCTTGTCTGAAATTTCACAAATTGACTTATTTATATTTTTTTGTAGAGGATAATTTCTTGAACATCCTAATACCAAAACCACTATGATATCTCAAAAACTAAAAAAGTTTTAGCCTTTCAAAGTTATATATATAAAAAACGGGATTTTTAGAAAAACGCATTTAAACACAATGAAAAACTATTTATTTACTATATTTAAGGTTACTAAATCGATTATTTATTAATATTTATCGGATTCTTATTGCTAAAATTTATGAATAAACTTGTATAGGAAATTAAGGAATTGGAAATTAAAACAGCAGTTGTGAATATTTCCGCATCACTATTTAGCAAGACTGTGAATATTATCTTTTTTATTAATTAAATCTTTTGGCGATCGATTTCGACTCTTGTGACTTCATCAGACCGGCGTTGGTTAAATAAATATGAACGTTGATATAATTTTATAATTTATTATTGTTTATAATTTATTATTTAAGAAGAATATAATTTTTCATAGTTAACTGTCCTATTTACATGACATAATTCGAAATTATATCAATGTTCATATTTATTTAACCGACGCTGATGAAGTCACAAGAGACGAAATCGATCGCCAAAAGATTTAATTAATAAAAATCTGGTGTGACTGGCGCACAGCACACAACTTTCTCTTACCTTCGGTAATCGAAAGTTGTGTTCTGTGCTTGTCACACCAGATTTTTTGTGTCGACATATATTTAGTTCCCGACAGTACGTAACATTTGGATTTAAGGCTCAAACAGACAGAACGCGAAATTCGCGACGCTCAGGCTACGCGCGCATTTCGCGGCGAAAGGCGTTTTTGCTAAGCCACACAGGAAGCGTAATCTGGGCGTACGATCCGGTATTGTGTATATGTTTCAACAACCTTTATTTAATGAATTTATAAATATTTTATAAATAAAGTATTATATTACGAAAGAAATAGAATATCATTGCAAAATTAGATTTTATTTAAATCTTATTTTATTAATGATAACTTTGATTAAATATTTTTCGAGGCTTGTAAATTAGAATAAGATAATACTATTCAATTACCTCGATTCGGACTTTTTACTAATCATAGATTGGCTTCCAACAAAAAACATATTTATTACAGTCTTATTAAATATAAATTATAATATAACTTTAATATTATTTACTTTTATTTAGTTAGAGGCGAAAAAACAAGTGTTTTTAACTCTATAAGTTTTTTTTATTTCATTACTCATCTTGATAATTTCGCTTGTTCGCGCGAAAGAGTTGTAAATTTGTACAACTCGAAAAAGCTGTCGCGCGAAAGAGAGCGTTTACGCCGCGTAAGTTCGCCCCCTGTGTGACGAGGATGATATAGTCTTGCCTTATACAACATTTCGCGCCCTTTCGCGGCGTTGAAAAAACGCCAAGCGACGCGAATTTCGCGTTCTGTCTGTTTGAGCCTTAAGATGTAAAATTTATAAGTATGGGAAAATATTTATATTTTGTTACCATAGCAACCATTTCTCCTATCTTCCCTATGAAATACAAGAGTAAAGTAGTCTTCGAACAATTTTGAGAGCAAAATCAGAATATACATTTGAAAGAGCATCTAAAAAATAAATGATTTTTGAATTTTAATCAAAATCGTTAGAGCGAATTTTGAGAAAATCGAAAAAAACTGAAAAAGTACATCAGTAAAGTACTAGTACTCTTTGGTCGATTTTGATTAAAAGCTTATTTTCACGCCCTAGGAGGGTGCCTAACTTAAATATAAAATTTCAACCTCCTAGCTCAATTCCTTCATGCTTAAAATTGAACACACACAGACAGACAGACACACAGACAGACAGACAGACAGACAGACCATGTCGCGAAAACCACTTTTTTGGATTCAGGGGACCTCAAAACGTGAAGATCCATCAAAATCTCGACATCGAATTTTTGACATGAATCCAATACTTTCTCTCTATATATATATTACATATATACATAGGTAAGAGAAAGTAAAAAAAGATAATATTCACATCTGCTGTTTTAATCTCCACCTCTTTAAATACAACAACTGCAGACATGGAGCAATACATGTATCATATTGTATAGGAAATATTGAAGCGATATTTTTGACCCATGGCTGAACCCCACACCAAATGAGCAAAACGCTCAATGGCATAACATTTTGTTCAATGATGCCGAATCATGCTCAATTGTGTTTTTTCTCCTTGGTGTGCGTTGACCCATAGAAAAGCATTGAAAAAACAGTTTTAGGCAAAAATGTTTTGTCCGAAAACGTTTTTGATCAATTAGTGTGTGTTCAGCCTAATTCGACTAAAATGTCCGTACCGATAATTTTACATTGCCGACAAGAGGTCCCTTTTCACTTTCCGCATCACTATTTAGTAAGACTGTATGTTTTTTTTTATTTTATATTTTTTTCCTGGTGGCCATGGGGCGTTTAGTCTTACTAACAAAAAACATACAGTCTTGTTAAGTAAAATTATTTATTTATTTATTTATTTTTTTTTTTTTTTTTTTGATAGAAAAATGTAGTTAAAAGTGAATTAATGTACCCAAAAAAAAAACTCGTGCTCACTTGGACTATTGCGGAGTGAATTCTGAATTTCGAAAAATTCCATGAGCCTAAAAAATTTGGACACCAAAAATCTCTAAAAATATTTTGCATTACTGTTTTTTAATGCAACATATAGCTACTCGTATATTATAATTTGTTTATTTATTTCCTCTCTTATTTCTTGATTGCAGATGTTTTCTGAAATACTTTTCAACGTGGGATTTCGCTCTACTATGTATAAATATTCAAATTTAAAAATACCTCTTTATACGTATCTTTTTGATCGTGACTCTCCCAACGAATTAGGCCGACAATTGGCAAAATTATGTGGCGCAAATTTGGATGATATACCCGGAGGATTCCACGCCGACGATGGTCGTTATTTGTTTACCAGTATTCTTAATAAAATTGAATTAGATCAAGAAGAGGAGAAAATTAGTGAACAAATGATCCATATTTTTACATATTTCGCCAAACATGGGTATGTTATACAAAAATTAATATTTAAGTCTTATTAAAATTTTGATTATCTTTTTGAGAAATGGTAACATAAGTGAGGAAAGATTATTGAAGAATAAAATTTATATTTAGTCATAAGTCATAATAAAAAAATAATGGCTGTTTTGGTCATTATCGAGTAAATGACCCCCCCCCCTCTGACCGGGGTACATCGAAGCCAAAATATCGTTTTGTGCCCAATGATTTTTCTAGAAATTGCTTTACAGCTTATAAGGAAAACTAAAAAATATAGAGATTATCATATATTATGTATAGTCTGTACCAAGGGCGGATACAAGGGGGGGGGAGTAAAGGGGGTAATACCCCCCTCCCACCGAGATATACCCCTGGATCCGCTTTTAGCCTATACTTATGCAAAAATGATAGTTTTCTTGTAAATTGTTACTATACAACAAAATGTTTCACTCCCCCCCTCTCTCTAACAGAAATAATCTTCCTAGGAAGAAGCAGCTGCTTCTATGCCAATATTTAAATAAATATAATAATTAGACTTCACTGGATATATTTATGTTCACAGCAAACCACCTAAGATCTCCAACTCAATTTGGAGGGCTTTCGACAGAGAATCGCCTAATTTCTTGGCCATTGATAAGAATTTGCATATTGTTGAAGAAGAACCCCTAGCAGAAACAGCCGAATTTTGGGCTAATATATATAAAAATGCTTCTTAAAAACGAAAGTACTTCAATATTTATTTTAATTTTATTGAAAATATTAAATTAATTATTTATTAAAAAAATAAAAGTAATTTATTAAATTGTTATAATTTTATTTTTCATTTATTAATAACAGTAATATTATATTATCTTGTTATTATTATTAATTATCTTGTAATATTTCTAAAAAAATTTTTTACTCAATAGGTGCATTAAGAAATTTCTCCTCTTGCAAATTTTATTTGTAAGACAGTTTTCGATATAAGTGTACAGTGGCTCTTACACATATATTGATACCTCCTGAAATTTAACGCTTAAAATAGTTGAAGGAACCCTAGCTCTAATTTTCCAAGTTTGAACATATCTTGCAAGATCTCTCTCTGAGTATCATGAAGTCAACAGATCGAAATGACATTTTGGTAAGTCCCCCATTTTAATAAGATTTATTTTAATTTTTAAGCATCCTCCCCATTGTTTGTGAAATATACTGTAATCTTAGAATTGCAAAATTTTTCCAGACAGTTGTTGAGTTTTCAACAATTCCCTTGTGGCTATATAAAGTATAAGCTTATATAGTCATTTCAAATTTTTCTTGGAGCAAACTTTTTTTCCTTAAAATTTACTTACAAATAGGTATCTCAAATTTGGTCAAAAGGTATTTAATTTAATTAATTTTTTAATTTTTTAGAGTTGATATTCCCGTGGATATATTTTGGCTTTCATTTAGAATAATATAAAATTTAAAAATGTTCAGAAGACTTGGTGAGGGGGAGAGGCAAATACCCTCCCCCACCCCCTCCCCAAATTACTTCTCTTATATATATAACTCATATAAATAAAAAGTATGTAAGCGAGTTGAATAGCTGAATCAATATCTAGAAGGATGAATAAAAAGTAATTAAAAATTATTATAAGTTGCCGGAAAATAAATATATGTTGACCAGTCACAGATTTTTTTAATTAGAAATATTTTCTTAAATTATATAAGGGCCTGCCCCCCCCCCCCCCCCCCCCGCTTCTTGGGGATGTACGTAACGTTACGCCACTAGTCTCAGGATAGATTCATGAAAGTCGTCTAGAGAATGTATATACCAGGAAGACAATTCCAAATTCACTTCTCACCCTCATCCTCTCCATCTACAAATATATTGTGGGCCCAGTGGCCTAGCGGGGTGGGGGGGGGGGGGCAAGGCTACTCACAAAGGGGCGCCAAATGGTCCGCAAAACAAAAAATTGCTGGATAATTTTTGTTTTTATTATAATCGGGAAAATATATTTTAAATTTAGTGCCTGTGTAATATAATAATTTTGTATATTTTACATATAATATTATATGGTTTTCGAATGGGGGGGGGGGGGTGAGGGTGGCGCTAAAAAGTTATTGTTCCACGGGCGCGAGTTAAGCTCACTACGCCACTGTGTGGGCCAATAGATAATTTTATTTAAATGTATAGAGCTTGTCAGTATGGTAACAGATCTATTTGACCAACTTTCCATTGGAATTTCTAAATGAATTTTGCCCTCTTTTGGAGATTCCAGTCTCTAGATTACCAAATGGGAAGGAAAAAAATTGCTGAAAATTCAGAATTTTCCATTTGAAAAGTATTTAATTGTATCTTTCCTTATGACAAATTTTAGTTAATTAATTATAATAATTAAATCTCCCAAAAGTAAAATAATAATTGACGATGTTTTCAATATCTTTTTTTTTCCTTTGATTCTCATAGGAATATTTTGATATGCCAGTATATTTGTAAAGTACATAAAACAAAATAATATTATTTTAACGGATTTTTTCAAGATATGTTAGGGGGAAGGGTGTATGCATTTCTTAATGGGTTTTATATGTATTAATATGTTTATTTTAATTGTCTGAAACGAGTTGTCTCAAAAATTGCGCGACACGACTTGTTTTACAAATAAATTCCTTTTTATGTCATATAAAAATTCTTATATTTAAGTTCCTTTATTAGAATGTTTATTTTTAATTTATAAGCTCTAATTGCATCTATATTATTTTTGTTTAAATTTTTTTTTTTTTTTTCGATTTGCTTTGAATTATGGCGGCTATTGTAATTTTATCAAATTATTATTTATTTATTTAAATTAATCATTTTAATATTTTTATGTGAATAATTATAATTGACAAGTTATTTTAATTTATTTTTTTTCTTTTAGGTGATATTTTAATGAGTTACCAACTTTCGTGTTTGAACGCCTCGTCTCTTTTTCTCAACTTCGCCATCTTGCCTTCTTGACTGCTCGAACAGGCTAATCATACATCGTCAACATTTTAATATTTATTATCATTTAATCACATTTTTTAAGGTGAGTGATTTATTTAAATATTTATTTAATTTGTTCAGAATGAAAATTTTCAACGGATTCATTAATTAGAATAATATAATTAGCTTAACCTCGTGTGTGATGTGTCTGTCAACCTGTCTGTCTCACCAAATTCTTAATAATTTTACTCTTTAAAACTTCTAATTCATTTTAATTCTCATTTAAATATTTATTAAATAATATGTTTTATTTAATCGATTTGGTATTTTCTTCAACTCGATCAAAATTCATGCTTTTCCTTATATTTTCATGACACTTGCAATTTTATTTTTTCTAATTAAAATGATTATCGGCTCTATTGTAAATAAATTTCTTATTCTAATTAACATAAGATATTATTATTTAATGAATTATTTATATTCTAATACTCCTAAAACTAAATTCATTTATTAAAACTTCATGACTTGTCCTTGAATTAATCAAGACACAATTATTTTATAATATATATTTTAAATCTATGCAAAATTTTTATTTGTTATATATAATATTTTTGTTTTTTTATTTTAGATATGAATTCGAACAGCCTATCCAATCTGATTTTTGGTCCTTTGAAAGGGAACAACAAAACATTTAATCATCATATATATATAAAAACAGGTATATATATTTTGAGATAATTGATTTTCTTATTTAAATGTATATATACATTATTAATGAGTGCGAAATGAATGAAAATAAATTCTACTATCTATTAATATTTTGAAGAACAGAAAATATTCTGCAGTTGCCAAAAAAATAAAATAAAATCAAAGCAAGTTCCAACTGAAAATACTACACTTTCATTATCACTATCACTCTACTTATCCATAAGTAAAATCATTAATAAAGTATCTTTTTAATATTTTTTTCCATTGAAATTTAAAGTATACTCTTGTTAGAAAAAAAAACATGGTTTAATAAATTTATTAATTTCCATTTTCTTAAATGTTAAATTTAATTCTCTTTATTCTAATGTTGATTTTTTTAGTTTTTTATTTATTTTTGAACTTAAAGAATTAATTTTTATCCTTTTGCAATTTTTAAGAACAAATTATAATAATACTTTTTCTTTTATTTTCAGATTGTTATCTACTTAGGCCTCTTTAAAGTGATTGCCTCAATGCTTCTCTGACATCTGATCTTGCTTCATTTTAGAATATATAATATAACAAACAAAAGAAGCTGAATGCTTGAAGCCTATAGAAATGTGCTGAACCAGAGCCCAAATATGATTGGAAATCATTTAAGATACTTTTAATAAAATTGTCGAAGCTCCAATTTTATCTTATTTATCGTTGAAGAAGAGATGGCTCAACGACCTCTTAGTGACCATAGGAAGGGAAGTTGAGGAAAAAGTAGGATAAGAAAACCAACCGAGGCCCTGCTCAACTCTGGAACTACATCAATAAGTAGTGAGTATAAAAAAAAAAAAATTGGAAAAATAACCAGCAAGTTTTCAGCCCGTTAATTGATTTGACAGTTACAATAATTCTAACATCATCAAAACAATAATTAAATAATTTAATAGTCTTTTGTAAAAATTTTTTTAATGAGTGGAAAGGGTTTTTTTCATTCAGGATTTTACTATTTGCTACTTTTTTACTATTTAAAAAATTTTTCATTTCCATATACTTTAAAAAAAGAAATTTTAACCAAAGTCATAAGCTTAACTTTATTTAATTTTAAGTATTAATGGAGTGAAGCCTTAGTCTTTGGATGTTCAAAATATTAGGAAAGTTTATTTAAACTATGATGAAATCTTGCTGGTTTTTTTTCCATTTTATTAAATTAATAGCCTTTATGTAAAAATAATTGAAGTGTTTTAGTATGAACCAGAAATTAAATTTTAAAAGTTTCAGAGAAAATAGATTTATTCATGGTCAAAATAAAAGAATAATTTTTATCTATATCCTCCAAAATTCTTAATAATTTTCTTAATAATTTCTTAATAATTTTACTCTTTAAAACTTCTAATTCATTTTAATTCTCATTTAAATATTTATTAAATAATATGTTTTATTTAATCGATTCGGTATTTTCTTCAACTCGGTCAAAATATTTGCTTTTCCTTATATTTTCATAACACTTGCAATTTTATTTTTTCTAATTAAAATAATTATCAGCTCTATTTTAAATACATTTCTTTATAAAATTAACATAAGATATTATTATTTAATAAATTATTTATATTCTAATACTCCTAAAACTAAATTCATTTATTAAAACTTCATGACCTGTCCTTGAATTAATCAAGACACAATTATTTTATAATATATAATTAAATTTAAATCAATGCAAAATCTTTATTTGTTGTAGGCCTATATAATATTTTTGTTTTTTTTATTTAAATATTAATTCGAACAGCCTATCCAATCTGATTTTGGATCCTTTGAAAGAGAACAACAAAATATTTAATCATCATATATATATATATATTATGAGGTAATTAATTGGTTTTCTTATTTATTTTCAAATTAGCTTTCTGTCATATATTCTTATATTCTTATTTTATATATCTAAATTAAAAAATTTTAATTTTAGATAGAATTTTGAGAGTTTGTTCATTTGATCTGATTTCGTTCCCCAGAGAAGTACAAAGGTGCGAAATGAATGAAAATAAATTCTACGATCTATTAATATTTTGAAGAACAGAAAATATTCTGCAGTTGCCAAAAAAATAAAATAAAATCAAGGCAAGTTCCAACTGAAAATACTGCAATTTCAATATCATTATCACCCTACGTATCCATAAGTAAAATCATTAATAAAGCATCTTTTTAATATTTTTTTCCATTGAAATCTAAAGAATACTCCTGTTAAAAAAAAATCATGATTTAATAAATTTATATTTTATTCATATTATTTATATTAATTTCCATTTTCTTAAATATTAAATTTAATTAATCCTTTATATTCTGATGTTGATTTTTTTAGTTATTTATTTATTTTTGAACTTAAAGAATTAATTTTCATCCTTTTGCTATTTTAAAGTGCAAATTATAATGATACTTTTTTTTTATTTTCAGATTGTTATCTACTTGGGCCTCTTTGAGACATTGCCTCAATGCCTCTCTCACAAACAAAAGAAGCTGAATGCTTGAAGACTATTGAAATATGCTGAATCAGAGCTTAAATATGATTGGAAATCTTTGAAGATACTTTTAATAAAATTGTCGAAGCTCCAATCATCATATTTATCGTTGAAGAAGAGATGGCTCAACGACCTCTTAATGTTTAGTGACCAAAGGAAGGGAAGTTGAGGAAAAAGTAGGATAAGAAAACCAACCGAAACCCTACTCAACTCTGGAACTACATCAATAAGTTAGTATAAATTTTATTTAATCGATTCGGTATTTTCTTCTACTCGGTCAAAATATTTGCTTTTCCCATAACACTTGCAATTTTATTTTTTCTAATTAAAATAATTATCGGCTCTATTTTAAATACATTTCTTATTATAATTAACATAAGATATTATTTTTTAATGAATTATTTATATTCTAATACTCTTAAAACTAAATTCATTTATTAAAACTTCATGACCTGTCCTTGAATTAATCAAGACACAATTATTTAATATATAATTAAATTTAAATCAATCCCAAATCTTTATTTGTTGTAGGCCTATATAATATTTTTGTTTTTTTTATTTTAGATATGAATTCGAACAGCCTATCCAATCTGATTTTTGGTCCTTTGAAAGAGAACAACAAAATATTTAATCATCATATATATATATATATTATGAGGTAATTGGTTTTTTTATTTATTTTCAAATTAGCTATAGGTTATGAATTCAAGTACATTTATCTAAATTAAAAAATTATTTAATATATATAATATATTTTAATTTTAGTTAGAATTTTGACAGTTTGTCCATGTGATCTGATTTCGTTCCCCAGAGAAGTACAAAGCATATTATGCCCAAAATTTTATAATGTATATATATATATATATATATATATATATATATATATATATATATATATATATATATATATATACATTATTAATAGGTGTGAAATGAATGGAAATAAATTCTACGATCTATTAATATTTTGAAGAAGAACAGAAAATATTCTGCAGTTGCCAAAAAAATTAAATAAAATCAAGGCAAGTTCCAACTGAAAATCTTCAATTTCAATATCACTATCACTCTACGTATCCATAAGTAAAATCATTAATAAAGTATCTTTTTAATATTTTTTTCCATTGAAATCTAAAGAACACTCCTGTTAGAAAAAAATCATGATTTAATAAATTTATTAATTTTCATTTTCTTAAATATTAAATTTAATCCTCTTTTTCTAATGTTGATTTTTTTAGTTATTTATTTATTTTTATCCTTTTGCTATTTTTAAGTGCAAATTATAATGATACTTTTTTTTTATTTTCAGATTGTTATCTACTTGGGCCTCTTTGAAGAGATTGCCTCATTTCTTCTCTGACAAACAAAAGAAGCTGAATGCTTGAAGACTAGAAATATTCTGAACCAGAGCCCAAATATGATTGGAAATCATTGAAGATACTTTTAATAAAATTGTCGAAGCTCCATTCATCTTATTTATCGTTGAAGAAGAGATGGCTCAACGACCTATTAATGTTTAGTGACCATAGGAAGGGAAGTTGAGGAAAAAGTAAGATAAGAAAACCAACCGAAGCCCTGCTCAACTCTGGAACTACATCAATAAGTAGTGAGTATAAAAAAAAAATTGGAAAAATAACCAGCAAGTTTTCAGCCCGTTAATTGATTTGGCAGATACAATAATTCTAACATCATCAAAACAATAATTAAATAATTTAATAGTCTTTTGTAAAATTTTTTTTAATGAGTGAAAAAGGTTTTTTCATTCAGGATTTTACTATCTGCTACTTTTTTACTATTTAAAAAATTTTTCATTTCCATCTACTTTAAAAAAAGAAAAAAAAAGAAATTTTAACAAAAGTCATAAGCCATGGGCGTAGCCAGGGGGAGGCAGGGAGGGGCCTTTGCCCCCCCCCTGGCTTGCCCTAAAAATTAAAAAAAAAAAACAAATATATATTTCCCATTGGGAATTTTTTTTTAACGCCGCAATCCACTACATTAATTTAATTTTTTTTTTATTTAAATAAATAATTAATAATCTATGTATATATTAATTGCGAACCCCCCCCCCCCCTCGCTCTAACGAGGGGTTGGCCCCACCCTAACAAGATGTCTGGCTACGCCCATGTCATAAGCTTAACTTTATTTAATTTTGAGTATTGATGGAGTGAATCCTTAATCTTTGGATGTTCGCATTATTAGGAAAGTTTATTTAAACTATTATGAAATCTTGCTGGTATTTTTTTTTCCAATTTACTAACTTAGTTAATAAAAAAAATAGCCTTTATGTAAAAATAATTAAAGTGTTTTAGTATGAACCAGAAATTAAATTATAAAAGTTTCAGAGAAAATAGATTTATTCATGTTCAAAATAAAAGATAATAATTTTTATCTATATCCTCCAAAATACATTTGATTAACTAGTTGTTTCTTGATGGCTGGATCTTATAATATGAGGATGTGGCATAAGGGCAGCCAAGGCGAAAAATAAAATAAAAATCTATTTTTTGTCGACGTTTTGAGTTCCGATCGCACTCTTCATTCGACCTCGAAACAGTAAAGAGAGTCTTCAAGAAAATATAAATTGGTTAAAACGTTGCTACACTGCCATGTCAAATAACCTGACATCTTGACATCATTTTTGTCCTGATGAAGAGTGTGAGATCGTCACTCGAAACGTTGACAAAAAATAGATTTTTATTTTATTTTTCGCCTTGACTGCCCTTATGCCACATCCTCATACATTAGATCAATATTTATTAAATAAAATTAATTTAAAACAATTTAACGATTTTTTAAGATAAGACATATTTTATATATATATATATATATATATATATGAAGATAAGTTATATATATATGTAGGATTCTTTTGGCTCGTAATAAAAACAGTATTTAAAGTAGAACAAAATTTAATGATAAGCAAAATAATAGAATACAATTAGGTGGAATCTGAACAATTTTAATGAAATCTTGAATCGTAAAATCTTGAAGTCGTATCAATCGTGAATCAATCGTAGAAGGCAAATCATGGAATGTGTTATGGACTGCTTGTTAGAAAAAAATCATGATTTAATAAATTTATTAATTTCCATTTTCTTAAATGTTAAATTTTTCCTCTTTATTCTAATGTTGATTTTTTTAGTTATTTATTTATTTTTGAACTTAAAGAATTAATTTTTATCCTTTTACTATTTTAAGTACAAAATATAATGATGCTTTTTCTTTTATTTTCAGATTGTTATCTACTTGGGTCTCCTTGAAGACATTGCCTCAATGCTTCTCTGACAAGCAAAAGAAGTTGAATGCTTGAAGACTATAGAAATATGCTCAATCAGAGCTTAAATATGATTGGAAATCTTTGAAGATACTTTTAATAAAATTGTCGAAGCTCCAATCATCATATTTATCGTTGAAGAAGAGATGGCTCAACTACCTCTTAGTGTTGAGTGATCATAGGAAGGGAAGCTGAGGAAAAAGTAGGATAAGAAAACCAACTGAAGTCCTTCTCAACTCTGGAACTACATCAATAAGTAGTGAGTATAAAAAAAAAAATTGGAAAAATAACCAGCAAGTTTTCAGCCCGTTAATTGATTTGGTATCCTCCAAAATTCATTACATTAATATTTATTAAATAAAATTAATTTAAAACGATTTTTTGAGATAAGACATTTTTAATATATTTATGCTTGTATCAAGAAAATTTTCATAAGAAAAGTATTTTTTTTCTCAGTGTCAGATATCAAGTGATTTAGTTGAAAGTTCTCATCATCGATATTTTTTGGACTTATTATCATGCAGTAAAATGAAGGTTCATTGTTCAATCAATGATTGAAAAAATAAATTTGTTAATCCTTAAAAGATACATCTTTTTTGGCTTCTCAATTTGTTGAAAAAAAGATAAAAAAAGACGGAAAAATAGAAAAATTTCTTTGAAAAACCTGGAATTATCAGGGAAATTTCAAATCATATCTCTGTAGCCACCCTTGTAAAACCAAATCATTTTTTTTTATTTAATTGACAATTATAAAAGTTTTAAATTATTTTTCATACGGTAGAAATTTAATAGAATGCCCCTTGCGAAAAGATAGATAACATATTTTTAAAAGATAATTCATTCAATTGCAAATATTTTCTGTTTCTATTTTTAAATTTATATATATCTTTTTGCTTCCAGATATGACATTTGCTGTTTGTTCATCGAGTTCATTTCAACACCTCGCCTACAGCTGCACTTTTACCATTCAGTGAGTAATTCAATTATTTTATTTTTTCTTATATTGATAAAATAAGAAAGAAGAATATAATAAAATTATTGCAATCAGCTGTTAAGGGGTTGCGAGACCAAGGGCAAGAACCCAGAAAAAAATAGCTCGAGAAAAATTATTGAATTTAAAAATTAAACTTTAGGCCAACTCAGCTAAAGTAAGATTGCAAATTTATATTTTCAAATAAAAAATACGTCCAATCTAATTCTTTAGCTGAGTCATGAACTTTAGTCTCACAGAAATATAAACCCGAAGGGGGACCCGTCACTCTGCCACTCTGGGACCCAAAATTCACATTTTGACCATTCGAAATAATACCAAATAAATTACAAATTCACTCTTTTAAATAACCCAACCCCCTCCCTCATCAACGTCCAACGGATCGGCGATGAGCGTCCCGGAGGAATATTAAATAAAATAGTTATTTAATAATTATTTTTCCTTTTTGAAAATTTGCCAAAATGACCATTTACCTGTGCACTAAGTCAATGATGGCTACCCGTTTCCGGGAACCCCGTCTTCAATCACCCAGTCTTTTGGCTAAAAAAATGTTTAAATCGGGAAATAAGATAGGAATAAATAATTATGAATAGTTAGTTTAGTTTTCATTATGAATATATAATTAATTACTTTTATTTTTGTTTCAGGTTCATCGCTGTCTCCTGGCTGCCAACAAATTGAAGTCAGCTAAAATAAATTGATATGGACGTGAGTGAGAATCATTTAAAATTAAATTAAATTGGGAACTTTATTGAAATCCACTCATAAGAGTTACAATAATTTTTTTTTTAGGAAAAAAAATTTGCTAAATAACTTTAGTTGTGAATTCTTATGTTATTGATAGCTTTGTTCACAAGACCCACCCTAAATTAAGGAAACATTTTTTATTTAATTGCTATCGAAGGGTTTTTTCCTATTGTTAATTTTAAATCAGAGGAAATGATGTTCCAGTACATAACTTTGAATTATTTCGTTCCTTATTAGGGATGTATAAATAACGTTTATATTTAAAATAATTATAATATAAAAATTACAAATAAAAATGGAACTTTATATCATATAATTTAAAATTAACAATAGGGGATAGCCATTACATAAATATAAAATTCAGGGTTGACCGAGCCGGAGCTCGGTTTTTTTTATAAAATTAGAAAAACCTAAAATAGTACATCACTAAAATACTAATACTCAGGGGTGCAATTTGAGTGGTATAGGAGAAATAGGAAAATATTTAAAATTTAAAAGTTATCTTAAATCAGGGTGGGTTTTTGAACTTAGAAATTTATTTTACTCTTTTCTTAAGGGCAAAATTTTATTTGGTTTATTTGAAACTTGTTCACCCTCACCAATCCCTTGATCCACTCTTCTGTTCCTTTATTTTTTTTTCTTTTCTTTGATAATAATATTTTTATATTATATATATATATATTAATTATATAATTAATTAATATAAATTTATGATTTTTTATTCTATTCTTTACGTGTTATATTTGTTTGATTATATAATGCTTTTATAAATTTACTATAATATTTAGAATTGCATGTACAACTTTTTTGTATGGTAAAAAAAGTCAATTCTATGTTAAAATCCTTAAATCCTAACAATATTGTAACAGAGAAAAATAATAAATACTCCTTTTCTTTTTCAAGGTTCATCAAGCTGACTGACAAATTAGGGATGAAATCAACTGAAGGCAAGTAAGTAAAGGAAACGAACATTAATTTATTATTAGTAGACTATGGAATGATCTCAAGGTTCGTTTCATATTAAAGGGAGAATATTAATTAAAATGAAAATTTTTATTAGTAGCCTTATTTAAATATATTTATATTTATTTAAAAATTCTTCAAATAATAAAAAAACTGAGATTATTAATTAAATAGTCTACTAATAATATATTATAACATAGAAAAATATACTTTTGAAATAATTAAAATAATAGTAAATAAATATTTAAATTAGGTTTAATTAATATTCTCATATTAAAACAATAGAAATTATTAATATTCTTGAATATAGGATTTAAATACTAGGGATAGGTAATAGAAAATAAATAAAGTCATATAATACAAATATATAATAGTCTTTATTAATATACTAATGAGGAATAATCATTATAAGCAAGTAGACACATGGAGACAATGTGATCAGTTTGCTGTCCACCACCAACCCCGACCTCCAACCCATGCGCGCAACGACTTATATAGCCTCCAGTCCCCACTCTTTGGCCCCTGGCGCATGCGCAGAGAGCTCAAGTCGACAAGAGGCGACGGCGGCGGCCGCCGGCCCCCTCCATGCCTGCATGCAGGCATGGAAGGAGGCAACGAAGCGGGTTGCCGGCTCTCTGCGCGCCAGGGGCGCTAAAGAGAATATATTTATTAAATAAATATATTAGTCTTTAGCACTTATTCTGGTTTAAATTCCCTTGGATGAACCAAGGCAATGAGACTTGGATGTTCTTAGTCAGGCTTAAACCCTAAGCCCCCCCACCACGACAAGGTGACATCCTCGGGGGGGAAATTATAATAATTAAAAAGAAATAAATAAATAACAATTCATTTGATGAATAATCATTTTTTATTTCCTAATAATTATATTTACGAATTTGCTGAAATAAAAATTTTTATTAAAAAATTATATTTTTTTCTATCTCTTTAATTATTAATTTTAAATAAAGAATTATATATATCATGTGTTGGTCCATGAGGTAATTATGAAAAACATATAACCAAGTATTTATTAATTTAAATAAGCGAAAAATGTAGGTACCGCCGGGAGTTGCACCACGGATCTTGTCGATTTACGCTCAACATGCCCTACTGTTGGACCACAGTACGCACTCGCTTATTTAAATTATGATAGATCGCTGATTTCAGTCTACTAGAGAAACGCCGCTCAAATCAAGCGTTCAGATTTCTCCGTTACTGAGGCGCGATCTAGATGGACGTTTTGAGAAATTAACTATTATGCAATTAATAAATAAAGAATTATATATATCATGTGTTGGTCCATGAGGTAATTATGAAAAACATATAACCAAGTATTTATTAATTTAAATAAGCGCTTATTTAAATTAATAAATACTTGGTTATATGTTTTTCATAATTACCTCATGGACCAACACATGATATATATAATTCTTTATTTATTAATTGCATAATTGAGTTAATTTCTCAAAACGTCCATCTAGATCGCGCCTCAGTAACGGAGAAATCTGAACGCTTGATTTGAGCGGCGTTTCTCTAGTAGACTGAAATCAGCGATCTATCATAATTTAAATAAGCGAGTGCGTACTGTGGTCCAACAGTAGGGCGTGTTGAGCGTAAATCGACAAGATCCGTGGTGCAACTCCCGGCGGCACCTACATTTTTCGCTTATTTAAATTAATAAATACTTGGTTATATGTTTTTCTTAATTTTAAATGTTTAATTAATTCATGCATTTGATTTTAATAAAAAGAAATAATAAAAATACTTATATGGCATTTTTATTTTCCTCCAGGCATTGAGATGGAGATTCTTTCTGTTAGTCATCTAAATCACAGCCGCATATTCAAACACCAGATATGAAACTATTTAAAGAAAGCAATCCGAAGATGAATGGGTTGTCCCTCAATGTAAGGGCTGCATGCATCATGTCATCTTGCCTGAAACAATCAAATCAAATTTTAATTTATGAATGAACTTAAGTAATAATTATAAAAGTGTATAAAAAAATCAAGAGCGCGGATGCAAATTATACTTACATTTATAAATATTCTGATGAGTTAGTTTGGATTTTATATATAGATTATATTATATATATAGCGATAAAGGCCTCTGATAAATCCATCTTGTACTCGAACGAATCTGAAAAAAAAAAGCAAATTTTATAAAAAAAATATTATTAATATTGTTATTAAATCTCTATTAAAAAACAAAATCAAAAATTGTAGTATTAAAAAAAATCTCATTATATAAAATTTTATAATAATAATAATAAAAAACTGATTTTTTTTACATCTTCTCCCTAAAATTTCCTTCTGTAATTAGCATAACTAAATAAAAATTAATTAATTTTGATTAAATAATAATAAAAAAAAAAAAAAAACAAGCAACTGAATATTAGTCAAGCAACGGGGATCTTATATAATTAATATCACAGTGAATTATTCAAGGACGAAAAATCTCAAATAAATAATATAATAATGAAATATATATAGAGCCTATATATATAATATGATAATGATATCATGATTATCATCATTTTCTGTTCTTCTTCTATTACGTCAATAAAATGTAAAAAAATACCAGCAAGATTTCATCATAGTTTAAATAAACTTTCCTAATATTTTGAACATCCAAAGACTAAGGCTTTACTCCATCAATACTCAAATATAAATAAAGTTAAGCTTATGACTTTGGTTAAAATTTCTTTTTTTTTTCTTTTTTTTAAAGTATATGGAAATGAAAAATTTTTTAAATAGTAAAAAAGTAGCAAATAGTAAAATCCTGAATGAAAAAAACCCTTTCCACTCATTAAAAAAATTTTTACAAAAGACTATTAAATTATTTAATTATTGTTTTGATGATGTTAGAATTATTGTAACTGTCAAATCAATTAACGGGCTGAAAACTTGCTGGTTATTTTTCCAATTTTTTTTTTTTTATACTCACTACTTATTGATGTAGTTCCAGGGTTGAGCAGGGCCTCGGTTGGTTTTCTTATCCTACTTTTTCCTCAACTTCCCTTCCTATGGTCACTCAGAGGTAGTTGAGCCATCTCTTCTTCAACGATAAATAAGATAAAATTGGAGCTTCGACAATTTTATTAAAAGTATCTTAAATGATTTCCAATCATATTTGGGCTCTGGTTCAGCACATTTCTATAGGCTTCAAGCATTCAGCTTCTTTTGTTTGTTATATTATATATTCTAAAATGAAGCAAGATCAGACGTCAGAGAAGCATTGAGGCAATCACTTTAAAGAGGCCTAAGTAGATAACAATCTGAAAATAAAAGAAAAAGTATTATTATAATTTGTTCTTAAAAATTGCAAAAGGATAAAAATTAATTCTTTAAGTTCAAAAATAAATAAAAAACTAAAAAAATCAACATTAGAATAAAGAGAATTAAATTTAACATTTAAGAAAATGGAAATTAATAAATAAATTTATTAAACCATGTTTTTTTCTAACAAGAGTATACTTTAAATTTCAATGGAAAAAAATATTAAAAAGATACTTTATTAATGATTTTACTTATGGATAAGTAGAGTGATAGTGATAATGAAAGTGTAGTATTTTCAGTTGGAACTTGCCTTGATTTTATTTTATTTTTTTGACAACTGCAGAATATTTTCTATTCTTCAAAATATTAATAGATCGTAGAATTTATTTTCATTCATTTCACACTCATTAACATTTAAATAAGAAAATCAATTATCTCATAATATATATACCGGTTATATATATATATATATATATATATATATATGATGATTAAATATTTTGTTGTTCTCTTTCAAAGGACCAAAAATCAGATTGGATAGGCTGTTCGAATTCATATCTAAAATAAAAAAACAAAAATATTATATATAACAAATAAAAATTTTGCTTAGATTTAAATTTAAATATATATTATAAAATAATTGTCTTGATTAATTCAAGAACAAGTCATGAAGTTTTAATAAATGAATTTAGTTTTAGGAGCATTAGAATATAAATAATTAATTAGATAATAATATCATATGTTAATTAGAATAAGAAATGTATTTAAAATAGAGCTAATAATTATTTTAATTAGAAAAAATAAAAATGCAAGTGTCATGAAAATATAAGGAAAAGCAAATATTTTGACCGAGTTGAAGAAAATACCGAATCGATTAAATAAAACATATTATTTAATAAATATTTAAATGAGAATTAAAATGAATTATAAGTTTTAAAGAGTAAAATTATTAAGAATTTGGTGAGACAGACAGGTTGACAGACACATCACACACGAGGTTAAGCTAATTATATTATTCTAATTAATGAATCCGTTGAAAATTTTCATTCTGAACAAATTAAATAAATATTTAAATAAATCACTCACCTTAAAAAATGTGATTAAATGATAATAAATATTAAAATGTTGACGATGTATGATTAGCCTGTTCGAGCAGTCAAGAAGGCAAGATGGCGAAGTTGAGAAAAAGAGACGAGGCGTTCAAACACGAAAGTTGGTAACTCATTAAAATATCACCTAAAAGAAAAAAAAATAAATTAAAATAACTTTTCAAATATTATTATTCACATAAAAATATTAAAATGATTAATTTAAATAAATAAATAATAATTTGATAAAATTACAATAGCCGCCATTATTCAAAGAAACAAAAAAAAAAAATATTTTAAACAAAAATAATATAGATGCAATTAGAGCTTATAAATTAAAAATAAACATTCTAATAAAGGAACTTAAATATAAGAATTTTTATATGCCATAAAAAGGAATTTATTTGTAAAACAAGTCGTGTCGCGCAATTTTTGAGACAACTCGTTTCAGACAATTAAAATAAACATATTAATACATATAAAACCCATTAAGAAATGCATACACCCTTCCCCCTCACTTATCTTGAAAAAATCCGTTAAAATAATATTATTTTGTTTTATGTACTTTACAAATATACTGGCATATCAAAATATTCCTATGAGAATCAAAGGAAAAAAAAAGATATTGAAAACTTCGTCAATTATTATTTTACTTTCGGGAGATTTAATTATTATAATTAATTAACTAAAATTTGTCATAAGGAAAAATACATTATATTTAGTTTCCGCCCATATATTAGATTTTTTTTTTTTTTAAACATTCACACTTTTTTCTCATTCACACTCACACTCACACACACATTCACACTGTCTTTTCGGCAACTCAGGCCATATAAGACATTTACGATAACCGTTATGAATATATATTATTTAGGGTCCAGGCATTCTTATTTAGGCCATTTGGTATCTAATTGGCTTAAATAAAATCATCGGACTGCCTGGGGTCCGAACCCGCGACGTTTGGTATACGAGGTTAGCACGCTAACCTCTACACCAAGCTAAGAAAATTGGTTTACCAGGACGTACATGTTAGTAAATAGAATATGCAATTGCTTAGGAATCCAGGCTTTAACAATGACAAATACAACAAAAGAAAACAAACCTCAGTAAACCTTAATATATGAGATTTTTTCTACGACTTGACCACTGTAATTATGAAGCCTATGAACCAAACAAAATAAGCTTCCCCGTCTTGCCCCACGTTCCCCTATAGTAAGGGGATAGCGGTTAGCTTGGAAGGTGGCGCATCTTTTGATTACACATCATGGGAGAATGGCTTGTTTACAAACTGTCTTATAAGAATGTTGTTAATTCGTTTGAACAAGAGGAGAAGGCTAAGGAGAGAGCAGGGTCATCTCTGGTTTAAAGATAGCAAGCGCCCCTCTCCCTCTCTGGCGTTCTGACGTAAGGGTGTTTGTCATTTATCCTCTCTCGAAAGGTTGTACAAAGGGCAATCGCATTTTGTTAGTGGGCCAGTCAGACGCATTTTTATTAAGGTAAGTCTCAACAATTAATGTACGGTATAGTTGACAGGTATCAAATTATTTTTTTAATTTATTTTACGGGAGAATTTGTAATTAATAAAAAAAAAATGTATAAGTGAGCACTTTAAGATGTTCAAATGCGGATATTGACTTCTTTGAAGTGAGGAGTTTACAAATAATTTCTGTAATAAAATTATTTACTTTTACTTATTTTTATTAATTACAAAGTAAATATAAAAGCAATCGAAAAAAACAAAAACAAATTAAACTACTGAGTGTGTTTTGAGTAGGCAATACCCTTCCCCCTCTCCCTCTCTCTCTCTCTCCATATCAAGCATTCTATGTCAAATTGTACAAAATATTTCATTTTATAGGTGGTTTTTTTTCATTAAAGAAAATTTAACAAAAATACAACCGTTTTACAAATTCCCCTCCTTCTAAAAATGATCCTCTTGTTTTGTGGTCCCCTAAATCAATTAAAGTAGTTTTTGGAATGATGTCCCGAAGAGATAAATATTAATGTTAATCAAATAATAATAATAATTAATGGGAGATTTAAATATGTCTATTAATTTAAATTATAGTACACTTTTTTTTATTTAATTAAGAACCACTTCTATATTAGGCCTACTAATGTTTGTTAAATAGATTATTGATAAAATAGACATTCCGGAAAGTTTGATTATTATTTCTTAAATTTTTTTTAAGGGATCATCGTGGATCAAAATTTTTATATAACATGGTATAATCATTTTTTAAAATATGGTGTAGATCGAATTTAATAGAAAAGATTATAATCTATATATATAAAAATGAAATGGGAAAATGTATGTATGTATGTAAATATGTATGTATATGTTCTATAGAAATCCACAATTTTCAATGAATCCATTTGAAATTAAGTATACATATAGTATATGGCTCTGGGAGTAACGTAGTAATAATTTGAATCTCTTAAATGTTTTGGAAAATTAATTATAATCAAATTTCTTCAATATGGGAACACAAAATCAACAAGTTGGCTAGAAATTTGAGAGCGTCCTTTATGCTCTGTGAACCAGCTTCCTACCTGACTATGGGCTGGGGGTGGGGGCTACGCAGCAGTTGAAAAACGAAGAGAGGACTCAGGTGACTGACCCTTTAAACAGTCATAAACAGACCCTTTTGTGCTGTTCCCAATCGGTACCCTCGCCTCGCTTGAATATAAGATCCTTCCTTAACATCTTAACACTTGCATTGCAACAAGAAATATCCCAAATTGGGAATAAACTTGCTCGCCAAAGGCGAGCAAGGGGTCCAGGGGCGCAGCCCCCTGGCTAGGCGGAAAGCCCGCCGAAGGCGGGCTTTGCGACTAGTATAAAATATATATAAATATTATAAAAATCAATCTGGAATGATTTCCCCAAAACTTTCTTGTATATTCTTTTGGAATTATGTCTGTGTGTGTGAACACGATTGCTTAAAAACGCTAGCAGCCAGATCGATGAAATTTGGTATATTGCACTAAAATTGTAGATTTCTATCAACTTTTGGAGTAAATACTTCATCTGGAAGTAGTACTTTACCTAAAAAGTTTTTTCAAAAATTTTGAAATTTTCAATTTGTTTGTCATATTATGATAAATTACATTTTTTCAAAAAATGTCAAAGAATAAAAACTTTTTAAAATAGGGTAATGCCAAAAGTGTTTTTTTTTTTTGGACTCAGGGAGGCTAAAACGTCGAATTTTTTGACGATTACAATACTTTCTCTTTATATTCTATACGAAAAAGTAAAAATTATAGCAACAAAACAACTGTATTTAGAAATTTTATTTGAATTGTACCAAACGCAGACGGAATGAGGATTTTTAGGGGATTATTTATCTTCCCTACCAAATGAATGTGTGAAAACGAAATATTTAAAAAACACACTGGGCTAAAATCGATTGAAGGTCGGTTTTGTTAGAAAGAGGATATTAGGTATTTTAATTAGTGAGGACAATTTTTATTTTTTTTTATTTAAGATTTTTTTTCGGCATCTGAGGTTATTGGTTGGTAGTTAATTGGAATAAATTTTTGGTACGGAACCGTGGTCTTCTAAAAATATAAGCTAATGCAACAATACTAGGGTATACCTAGTATACTAAATTTCTCACAGAGTTCTAATTCGTCTCAGGAGAAGGGCAATAGGCCCTGAGCCAATATAACAAATAATAGTCTTAGCCAGAAAACTTTTTCGTCGCACGATCCCCCACCCCTAAAAAAATGAATAAATTTTAAAGAATATAAATGCGTAAGATTTATTTGCAATTTCTTCTTGTCCTGTTTCGATTTAACAATTTAAAGAATATATCGTAATATATATTTTTATAGGGTCCGACCGAAACAAGATTTTCAACCGAAACAGAAACTTTTATTTTCTATAAAAAATTCATATTTTTTTCCGCACCCTTTCCGCTGACTCAGGTTTCTGCTACTTTTTGGCCGAAACCAGGATTTTTGGCCAAAACTGGCGGAAACAGTAACCGAAACCGAATATTCGGTCCGTTCCTAATTTTCTATAATTTCTAGCAGTATTTAAAAATTTAATACCATGTTTCTCTAGATATTTCCCTTTATTTATAATTTTTTAGTATTTACGGAGTCATATCACGCCCCCCCCCCCCTAAATAAGGCCCTGCTGTAGATTATTAAACTTTTAAAAGAACAACTTGAAAAAGTACTTACATTCGAGGGAGAAGCCTGATGAATGTAGCACAGCCAGGCTAGCACAAAGATGTTAGTCGTCTGCTCTAAGACTATCTGGTTGAGTTGAGATGCATAAAGAAAGACGTTTGCGACAGATATGCGGTGATCTGGAAATAATAATAAATCAAAATTAGAATTTTTTTTGGGGTGAGAAAGAGGAGGAGAAAATATTTACCCAATATGTTAAAAGTAAATTTTATATGGCTGCTTGAATGTAATGATTATATGCCTACTAACTACTTTACAATTATTATTCAATGTGTAGCTACTTCTTTTTGTTAAATTAATTCTACAGGTATTAGCATGGTCAATGCTCTGCCGAATTAAAATCAATTATTCCACCCAATGCAACATATTCACGGAACACAAGAGAGGCATCTTCCCAGCATCCCTATGCTGTTCAGATCACGACTAACAGAACAAAACAATTTCATTCTTCCTTTGTCCCCATGACCTCCCGTGATTGGAACAAGCTCCCTGCGTCTATCTTCCCCAAAACCTACAATCTTCAGACTTTCAAGTCTAACCTCAACAGACATCTTCTCAGTTCCCGCAGTTGAGTTTCTCCTTTATGCTTCTCCTTTTGTTTTTATTTTCTTCCTGGCTGCATGTGACTATTGGTCATTATAGGTCTTCGGACCTTATGCACCCATTCCAAAAAAAAAAAAAAAAAAAAAAAAAAAATTACAAATAAGTTGGTCCTAGAAATCTCGATTCTTGTTTGCTTCGTTAAAATAATCGATAATTTATTCAAATTATATTGACTATTTTGCCTTATTCCTATGGAAGCAGCTAGAGATATGACCAAGGGAAGAAGCAAGTCGTTTGACCTTTTGGGGAGAGAAAGAAATGCCAAGCTTAGCTAGGATAACTCGTGGTCGCCCCGCCATCCATGTATTCATAAGAAGTCCTGAGCCGAAATTATATTAACTACCATTTTATTTGGATAAAAAAGAATGGAGTCTATAACAAAAAGTTAAAAAAAAACTTTTCGAAAAAACGATAAGAAAAATTTCGTGATTTACTAATATTTTCCTCATCAATTGTTAGTAGATATCCATTATATGCACTCCTAATTTAATTTATTTTTCTAATAAACACATTAAAATTAGGAATCGACCGAATATTCGAAAAAAAAAAAAAGGTAAAATGAAAAAAAATTTTTATAGGAAATACAAGTTTCGGTTTCGGTTACGGTTTCGGCCGAAACTAAGGTTGAGGCCGAATATTCGGTTTCGGCTGAAAATCTTGTTTCGGTCGGACCCTAATTAAAATATACTTGTTTTTTTAACAAACTAAGAATTAACATGTTAAGTGGATAGCAGCCAGGAAAAATTAAATCAGATAAAAACAAGATCAATTTTTATCAGATTTTCTCCCTGCTATCCACTATCCGTATCAAGTTAAACAGCCATATTCTCCATCATTCTCCTTCTCCTGTCTATAGAAATACAGCCACTGACTTCATTGATGAACTACGTAGTCAATTCCAATCTTCCTTTGTCCCCATGACCTCCCGCGATTGGAACAAGCTTACTGCGTGCGTCTTTCTTCTTTCCCAAAACCTACAATCTTCAGACTTTCAAGTCTAATCTCAACAGGCATCTTCTCAGTTCCCGCAGTTGAATTCCCCTTTTATGCTTTTGTTTTTATTTTCTTCCTGACTGCATGTGACCACTGGTCGTTATAGGTCTTTGGACCTTATGCAAAAAAAAAAAAAAAATAAAAAATAAAAAGCAGGCCATTGCATTGCAGTCCGTATTAAAAAAAATATATATCTTCACTAAATACTGTACATATAGTCCTGTGTTAGTGCTATCATGTATTCTAATATTGACACTCATTTTGGATTATTTAGTAAATGGATCAGCCTGAAGAGGAAATTCCTCTGGCGCCCGATGACAAGGGTCACACTCAGGCGATGGCACTTCTCCAGGTACCAAAGATAAACTTGCCACGGCATAGCTTCGTTAGCTGTTCGTCTTCCAGTTCAGACATTAGTGCTTCAATTTTCTCACCACATCTTGATAAACCACCTATTTATCAGGTGAGTAAGTAAAATAAAGAAAAAATATCTTTAAGGTTTTATAATAGCTATTCCCAGGGCCGCAGACAGAGGGGGAGGGGGGCTATATTCACGAGGCCCGGGCCGTCTGAGGGGGCCCGGGCCCTTTGCGCTCCAACCTTAAAATTCTAATAAAAAATAATTTTCATGGTTAAAATTTCAATAAAAAAATTCATTTTCTTGAAATTTTTTCCTGAAGGGGCCCGGGCCTTTTAAGCTTAAATCAAATCAAAAATTTCAAGAAAATGATTTTTTTGATTGAAATTTTAAAATTTGAGCTTAAAGGGCGCGGGCCCCTTCAGGAAAAAATTTCAAGAAAATGATTTTTTTTTTTGAAATTTTAAAATTTGAGCTTAAAGGGCGCGGGCCCCTTCAGGAAAAATTTCAAGAAAATGATTTTTTTTTTGAAATTTTAAAATTTGAGCTTAAAGGGCGCGGGCCCCTTCAGGAAAAAATTTCAAGAAAATGATTTTTTTGATTGAAATTTTAAAATTTGAGCTTAAAGGGCGCGGGCCCCTTCAGGAAAAAATTTCAAGAAAATGATTTTTTTGATTGAAATTTTAAAATTTGAGCTTAAAGGGCGCGGGCCCCTTCAGGAAAAAATTTCAAGAAAATGATTTTTTTTTTTTTTTGAAATCTTAAAATTTCAATAAAAAAAATTATTTGCTTGAAATTTTTCCTGAGGAGGCCCTGGGCTCTTTAAGCTCAAAGCAAGTTTGATAATATTTTTCACGTCTAAGGATAGCTAAAAACGCTGATTTCAGTGCCTAATTTTCAAAAAATTTTCAATACCCCCAGGCCACCCGAAAGGCGTTTGTCCAGGACTGGCGTCAATAAATTATGGTAATCCTATGTTTAGGAAATTTTGAAAAATTTTTAAATATATTTTTTATTTAAACAAACATTGTAAGCTATGTATAACTGTTTCAAAAATTGTGTCAAAAACTGTGTAAAAAATTGTTGGCATGAAGACCACAATAGTCTTTTACATATTAAAAAAAAACTTTAAGGGTGGGGGGGGGGGCGTATTATTAAGTAGCCCCGGGGCCCGTCAATTCTGTCTGCGGCCCTGTCTATTCCCAATCAGTGGCGTTATTTCAACTTTTTCTTGGTGGGGAGGAAGGGGAAAACCTTTTTTTCTTAAAATTTTGTTACAAATAGGTATCTCAAATTTGGCCAAAAGATATTTAATTTAATTAATTTTTTACAGAAAAGTACATTAAAAAAATCAAATCCCTCCCCTCTCTGAGGAAAATCCTGCTAACACCACTGACTCATAGTTGACTTAATTTTAATAAATTTATAAAATTCTAACAAATAATAAATACAGTATAAAAGAGGTTGTCCTGAAATCAATATTTTTCCCGTGGTACCCTTTAAATATATCAAAAAATAAAATTTTTGCTGAATCTATTCACAAATAATTAAAACAAAACGAGATCGAAAATTTTGTTAGTATTACGTCAGATAACGGAAGGTATTAACTCGTCTGATAGGCCGGAATGAAATAATCTCATCCTGGGAGTTGTCGAGAATGGGTCATGCATGGTTCGGTAACCCTTGCTTTGGGGGAGGACAGAGAGTTCGGGATCGATAAGTGACGTCACAGCAAACAAGGGCTGGCATTGGAGGGCCCGGCAGGGGTGTGTTTTGTGTTTCGCGAATCATTTAGTAAGTGCAAAACTGTTTTAGTCAACCTGTCGGTGCCACGATTCGAATTCATACAAAATAATGGCTTACAAAGTACGTAAGTTGTCATTTATTATAAATACTTTAGTAAATATTCGATTTAACCAAGCGTATCGATTTTGTTTTAAATATTGTATGTATGTTTTCTTTTTTATGTAGGTTATTTTTAACAAATTTAACATTATATGCACTTTTTATTTCAATTATTTATTAAAATTTTCTGTCTATAATTTTTTTAGTAGATTAATTTGTAATTAGGCTCCTTGTTTATTTTTGTTTCTTTAAATATATAATAATACAGTATATGGCATGTATGGAGGAACACGTGTCTTTTCCAGCCCATGTTGTGATTTGGGAAAAGAGCGCAGGTGGCATTTGACCTCCACAAATCAGATATTTTCGGTATCCTTTTACTATTTTGTAAGTCTTTTTGACATCTTAGACCATTATATTAGGTATAATAGTCTTTAATTTAATCTTAATTTTACTTTAATCTTTAAATTTAATGATAATCCGATATCTATGTTACAGACACACTATTTTTGGTGTCCAAATGATTTAAATAAATAGACCAGAAATAAAAAAAAATACCTATAAGGACCGACGACCAAAAAACAAATACTTTTGCGTATTATCTGTAAATATTTAGACCCTAGTGATATGAAATCATCTTCAGTACAATCAACAGATGTTTTGCAAATCGATGGGAGAAAGTAAAGATTTGCAAAACATCTGTTGATTCTACTGTAGATGATTCCATATCACTAGGGTCGAAATATTTACAAATAAACGGATAAATCGCAAAAGCATATGTTTTTTGGTCGATGCACAATGGGGCAGAATCAAAAAAAGCTGGCAGAAATTCAAAACATGAAATCTGGATTTTTTGAGATTTCTTGATACCATTCATAAGTTGAATAGTTGGTGCATTATAGCCTAGAAGGATAATGCCCCCAGTGCTTCCCAGCGCTCTCCATTTCCTTTCAAAGTTGACTAAAATTCCGCGCGCCGATCAGAGGACATCTCCGCACCTACTATTTCAGGCTCTCCCCTCGGTTACTAAATCATTATTTTTTAATCCGAGATATCATGGCTGGTACATCAATTAGTAAGCATCAAAATGTATATAATTAATTTTTTCTATTGATTCATTAACTTCTCTTAATTGAGTGATTTCCAAAAAAAGTCGATTTTTATCATGTACCAAAATTTCAAACAAAATTAAAGTTGATGGTTGCACGGAGTTGACCAATGATCTATATACCACAATAACCATAATTTATTCTATTTTAAGGGCCAAGAATAAAAACTTGCGCCTTTTTGAGATATTTCAATTTTTGTCAAAAAAAAAGGTACTAATTTATAAAAAATGACAAAAAAATGAAATTCAATAAAGAAAATATATTTCTAAATACATTTTGTTTGTTTTTATGTATTTTACGGCTCTTTCGAATCCTTTTACTAATAAAAATTAAGAAAAAAAAATGTTCATCTTCAAATTTCAGTCGAAATTCGGCCCTCTTTTGGCGGACCACGCAGCTAGTACGATCAAATATCTATTTGTTTTTTGTATTTTTAATTGTTTCATACTCAAACTATATAAACCTAAAGATTAAAATTAAAAAAATTATGTTTTTTAATTTCTGCCAGGTTTTTTTGATTCTGCCCCACTGGGCGAAGGTGGACCGAAGGCGGGCTTTGCGACTAGTATATTATAAAATTATCGACTGTTCTTTCATAAATCATTTATAGTTGAGTTATACTTTTCTTCATCAATATTTTGTGAAGAAATATAAAAAAGTCTGCGCCTTAGAGATACGCAACCAAATAACCTTGTTTTGGACGATATCAGTCAGCGCTCAGGCGCTTCAAACATTGAACAAGCTTTCAAAGAAAGAAGTAGATGGCCAAGTTCAAAAACAAATATTAATTTATTATTATAGATATAGGTATATTTTTTTTTTAAGAATTCGGTATCTTAGGTCATATAGAATTTAAGGATATTCAATTATTCTTCTAATTACGATATAGATATATTTGATTCAGGCACACTTATTTATACCATTTGGTATCCAAATGATATTTACTATAGGCCTATATTAGATTATGAAACTGGTATGTAGTCAGAAGAATTTTGTTTTGGGGGCGAACTTTTTCTTGTATATTCTTTAGAGAGGTTTTTTTTTGTCCTCTCTTTAGAGAGGTTTTTTACTTTCTCTTACCTCTATATATATGTTAATATATATAGAGAGAGAAAGTATTGGTTTCATGTCAAAAATTCGATGTCGAGATTTTGATGTATCTTCACGTTTTGAGGTCCCCTGAATCCAAAAAAGTGGTTTTCGCGACATGGTCTGTCTGTCTGTGTGTGTGTGTGTGTCTGTGTGTCTGTGAACAAAATATCTCAAGAACGAAAAGAGCTAGGAGGTTGAAATTTTATATTTAAGTTAGGCACCCCCCTGGGACGTGACACGAAGCTTTTCAACAAAATTGGCCAAAAAGTACTAGTACTTTACTGATGCAATTTTTCAGTTTTTTTCGATTTTCTCAAAATTTGCTCCAACGATTTTTTTTTAAATTCAAAAATCAATTATTTTTTAGATTCCTTATAAAATGTATATTCTCATTTTGTCATTGAAATCTTCTGAAGACCACTTTACTCTTGTGCTTCATAGGAAAGATAGGAGAAATGGTTGCCATGGTAACAAAATATAAATATTTTCCCATACTTATAAATTTTACATCTTAAAATCCAATGTACCCTACTGTCGGAAACTAAATACATGTCGACACAAAAAATCTGGTATGACAAGCACGGAACACAACTTTCGTTTACCGAAGGTAAGAGAAAGTTGTGTGCTGTGCGCCAGTCACACCAGATTTTTTTTTATTTATCAATGGTTTTATTATCTGATATTACGGAGAACAAAATGTTTAATTTTTTAAAAGCTTTTCGAACTTGCTTATGTATGTTTGTTCAATTATATTTACACGAGGTCTAATCAAATCTGCTTATTTGACTAAGCATGGATTCCAAAAAAAAAAAAAGAAGTAAAATTATGCTGTGAGTGAGCGCACAAAACAAATGTTTCTTTTACTTTCGATATTCCAAAGTTGTGTGATGTACTGTCCCACCAGATTTTGTTTGTTTCAAAATATATTTAATTACCGTTAGAGATAAAATTTATTATCAATTCGAAGAAAATATTTATACTGAATTTGATGTCTAAAGAAAAAGGATCATCCAAGGATGAATTTAATAAAAAATATAAAACAAATGTAATAACAGATAATTATGAAGGGGATTCAAATGAAAATCAATATGAATCCAAAAATTTTGTTTGAGTTGGCTATTGAATAGTATTCAGAGGGATTAGGTTTAAAAATTCTATGCAACCCTATAGATTGTTATATCAGCATAGATCTAATTTAAACATTAATTAGAATTGTAAAAAACTTTTTGAGTTACTTACCAAATAAAGGATTTCTGGAAATGAAAACGACCAGCGCTCGGAGCACATCTGACACACTCGGCCTTTGAAGCTGTACTAAACGATAGCACTCAAGGTATTCAGGTTGGCAGCCGATGTAAACCTGTGGCAACAGGAATAAAAACATTAGAAAAGTATATCTATATATATACTCTTATATGTGTGAGTAGTGAATGTGTGTGTGAAAGCACAAAGAGATTATTATAACATTTAACAAATGAAGCAAAAACAAGTTTGTAAAAATATTTTTTTCTCCAAAAATATATGAACATTTTAGTTAAAGAATACAGATTGTTATATTTATTTAAAGTAGATCTTCCAATTTGAAGAGATTTTTACTTTCTCTTACCTCTATATATATGTTAATATATAGAGAGAGAAAGTATTGGATTCATGTCAAAAATTCGATGTCGAGATTTTGATGGATCTTCACGTTTTGAGGTCCCCTGAATCCAAAAAAGTGGTTTTCGCGACATGGTCTGTCTGTGTGTGTGTGTGTGTCTGTGAACAAAATATCTCAAGAACGAAAAGAGCTAGAAGGTTGAAATTTTATATTTAAGTTAGGCACCCCCATGGGACGTGACACGAAGCTTTTGAACAAAATCGGCCCAAAAGTACTAGTACTTTACTGATGTAGTTTTTCAGTTTTTTTCGATTTTCTCAAAATTTGCTCCAACGATTTTTTTTTAAATTCAAAAATCAATTATTTTTTAGATTCTCTTTAAAATGTATATTCTCATTTTGTGATTGAAATCTTCTGAAGACCACTTTATTCTTGTACTCCATAGGAAAGATAGGAGAAATGGTTGCCATGGTAACAAAATATAAATATTTTGCCATACTTATAAATTTTACATCTTGAAAATCGAATGTACCCTACTGTCAGAAACTAAATACATGTCGACACAAAAATCTTTTTTTAATTAGAACAAAGTTTAATTTATTTAGGCTTTCACAATTAATATTATCTCTTCTCTGACTATATAAAAAATATTGCTTAAGTCTCCCATTTGGAGATTTGGGGACTAGGGTATTTTTTCTGGACTCACCATGTCATTTATCTAAATGGCCTCAGATGCCGAAAATACTGAAATTCCAACGGAAATTTGGTTATATTTTGAAAAATTTCAATAATGAATTTAAATTTTTAACTAGCCGCGCCGCCCGCTTTCGGCGGGCTTCGCGCTAGCCAGGGGGCTTCGACCCCCCTGGACCCACCGCCAGCTGGCTCGGGCCCCTGGACCCACCGCCAGCTGGCTCGGGCCCACCTGCGGCGGACCCTCGCCTTTTCTTCATTATCTAAATGGCCTCAGAATTTTTTTTTTACATTCACACTTTTTTATCATTCACAGTCTTTTCGGCAACTTAGGCCATATAAGACTTTACGATAACCGTAATATATGATAATATCTACTCGTGGTCCAGGCATTTCTATTTAAGCCATTTGGTATCCAAATGGCTTAAATAAATTCATCGGATTGCCTGGGGTCCGAACCTGCGACGTTCGGTATAGAATGTAGGCACACTACCAACTAGACCAAGCCCGTAGGCAAGAAAATTATTGTTACTACGTATTCCAATCCAGTTTACTTTATCTTACCTATATATATAATATATAGTGAGAAAGTATTGCGATCATGTCAAAAATTCAATGTCGAGATTTTTTTTTAAATTATTCTATTGACTTGGTTTATTTTATCTATCAATAGTAATAATTTAGCCTCTGCTCTGTCAAGTCGTATAATTAGGCCAAGACGGAATCTTAAATGATGTAAAATTTATCAATATAGTAGTAGTAAGATAACGCCTTGGCGTGTTTTTTTATTTCTTGTTAAAGAATTCTTAGTTGATGAGTTTTGCCTGAAAGCAGACGATGGCAGTGCTAATTTTTCTATAATTTATTCGTGAATTTTTATAGTTCAATATATTATACACTAGATGGAATTTGGCAAACAGCCAGTATTTACTTTTTACGTATAAAAAATTTTACCTTCCAAAACGAATCAGTCTAATTTTCTAATTCTCTAAATTTTCGACAAGCCTAAAACAAAATAAAAATTAAATGCGCCATCCACGGCGAAAAAAGCTCGGGATTGGTGACTCCGAGGAATCGGCGTGTGGAACGTCCCCCGGTAGCCATCAATACTACAATATATATTGTAAATTTATTTAAATAAAAAATTATAAACCCTAAATGGCCACAGTAGCCGAAAAGGGTTTAAAAAAAAAATAAATAAAATAAAAATTAAAAAAAATATGGGAAATGACTTCCCCGAGACTTTCTCGTATATTCTTTTGGAATTACGTCTGGGTGTGTGTCACAAATTCATTTGTTTATATTTACATGTTTTTTAATGACACCTGTATGATTTTGTTTTGATTTTTCTTTCCAAAATTAACGAAAAATGTCGTTTTCTTCTGTGATTATTTCAAAAACTATTCAGTTTTCGGAAAAATGTCAAAGAATAAAAACTTTTAAAATTGAGTATTTTATCATAATATAACAAAGAAATTGAAAATTTCGAAATTTCTGAAAAAACTTATTAGGTAAAGTACTACTTCCAAGTGACGTATTTACTCCAAAAGTTGATAGAAATCTACAATTTTAGTTTAAGGAGCATATACCAAATTTCATCCATCTAGCTGCTTTGGTTTCTAAGCAATCGTGTTCACACACACACAGAAATAATGCCCAAAATGGTATTTTTGGACTCAGGGAGGTCTAAAACGTGGAGAAACATCAAAATCTCGAAGTCGAATTTTTTTACAATTACAATACTTTCTCTATACGAGAAAGTAAAAAAAAGAAACGTAAATATATGAAAAAGAAAAAAATATTTTTCAATCGAATTTTCATTTCCAAAAAGCTAGTAAACGCACACACTTAAGGGCCGCCGAGAGCTTAATGAATCTTCTTTAATTACAATTCCTATACCAACCATTTATATATATAATATTTATATATAAAAAAATCAACGAAAGATCGGTGAAAGTCGAAATTATTATTAAATTAAGAAAATATCAAAAATTTTTGACATCTTATTTTTTTTAAAGTCCAATATAATTTAGACATACACTGTAAAAAAAAATATGAATTTTCATTCATATCTCATAAACTTTGGTGGTTTAATTTTAATAGACCAGGATATGAGCTAAAATTAATATACAAGTATTTGAATAAGTATCGCTTTAAAAAAAATATGAATTTTCCTTCTTTTTTCATATACTATTCGTAGTTTAATTTTAATACACCCAGGATGTGAAATAAAATTAATATAAAAGTTTATGAACAAATTACCAACTTTTAAACTTATCTTTTTCTTTGTGTGCCGCCAAATTTTGAAATCGTTAAAAGTGCACCGCGACAAGTTGAGAATCACTGGTCTAAACGTTCTCAAATAACTCGACTACCTCAAGGAAGTTTTATTAATATTATTTTATAATTATTTTAAGGAAACTTGAAATTATTCTATTAAAATTTATTTCACAAATCTAAATTTATTAAATTCTGGTTTGAAATTCGCGCTCTAAACTATTTAAATATTTATGAAGTATATTAAAATCATACTAATTAAATAATTTTTATAAAGTAATTCAACTAAATAGCTATAGAAATTAAAATTAAAATTAACAATTTCACCAAAATAATTAATTTTAAAATATACAAGAAATTGGTTAGGTTGGCACCAGGTTGGCACCAAATTCTGTTTTTGAAGTAGCTGATTTAACGCATAGATAATTGAACGTGTATTATTATTTAAAATGAAATATAAATATTTAATCAATATATTGAAATAGGAACATTTTACTAACAAAATCGTAAGTATTGAATTTGAATTTTTTCATTGAAATTTTTTTTTCTCAATTTCAAGTCAATTATTGTTTGTCATTTTTCAGGTGAGGTTAGTTAATACTCCAACGAACTGCAATGAAAATGTAACTCTTTATTTCTTCTCAAAGAAGATGAAAATCGACATATTTTTTGTATTAAATAATTAAAATGATTTGTATTTGTGTTAAATTTACTTGAAAATGTATAAAAATTTATTTTTTGATACAAATTTATTATTTTAATACTTTAATTTGTTTTATTATTTAGTAAAATTGTATATTTTAATATAATATAATTTTTTTTTAATAAATAAAAAATAAAATAAATAAAAAAAAACTATTATTTCACCTAGACCACTCACTTTCCCTCAAAACTATAAACTCGTAAGGACTTTAATTTTTGTTTATTAAAGCTTTTGTGGTTTGAAATATTATTATTAGGAGAATTTTTAATTATAGACCACATATTTGTATTAAATATTTATTAAAAATATATATATTTGTACAGTATTTATATATTTTTAATAAATATTTAATACAAATATGTGGTCTATAATTAAAAGTTCTCCTACTTTCATTTTTCACAAAAAAGTATATTATTTCTCATAAACCCGTAATTTAAATTTTATATACCAAAAATGAATTTATTCATATACCCGAAAATGAATTTTTTCATATACCCGTAATTTAAATTTCATATACCAAAAATGAATTTATTCATATACCCGAAAATGAATTTTTTCATATACCCGAATATGAAAGTTCATTTTTGGTATATGACCTTTCTCATATACCCAAAATGAATATTCATAAACAGTTTGTGTAACAGACTTCCTACACATGTGTATGAATATGGCTCGAAAATTTTTAACAGTGTAGAGAGTGGGGAGCTTATGTCATCGTATGCATAATGAATGTATGAATGAACGAATGAATGAAAGGAGTAGGGATTAGTTAGGCGTTAAGCGTGAGGCCCTCGGACTGCGAATGCCAGTCAGTGTTCCTCTTCGACGGAGTCCACGTACTGGTCCCTCCTCTCGGAATGAAGGTAAACAACCAATTCTAACTTTCAATTAGATAGGAATTTTATTTTTTATTTTATAGATTAAAAAAGCTACTATAAAAAATTCATACGGAAACCCAGGTTTTTTTTTTAAAGTTTTAAGGCGAACCAGGGACCCTCAGATCGTAAAGTAAGAGCGCTGCTCTAAGGAAGAGAGCCACAGGTCTGAAGGAGTTAATTAAAAAATATTAAATTAAATACCATTGCTTAAGGAGATAATGTCAAAAATATTGAATTTTTGTTAATTAGGATTTAAAGAAGAAAAAAAAAGTAAAAAATTAATTCAAATGATTTCTATACCTCAAAACCCCAAAGGGAAGAGGGGGGGGGCCCTTCACTTTAATGTTTGATTCAAGGCAATTTTTAAATTGATGAAATTAATTTATTGCCTAAAATATAGAGTGTTATATTTTGATGCAATTTTCTAGGTGGTAAATTGTTTTTGAATTTGATTAATTAGGGAAATTATTATTACTTTTTTTTTTTAATTTTGACTTTTTTTTAATCAAAAAAAAAGTTAGATATTATTTGTTTTATCTTAAAAGATTACTGCCCGAAATATTCAATTTTATATTAGAAAATTTGATTTCAAGATCCTTTCTTTAAAGACAAAAAAAAATAGAATATGTTTGGATTTTTACTTTCTCGTATACAAAGTATAAAATATGGGGATTGACTTCCCCGAGACTTTCTCGTATATTCTTTTGGAATTACGTCTGGGTGTGTGTGTGAACACGATTGCTTAAAAACAAAAGCAGCTAGATCGATGAAATTTGGTATATGCTCCTTACACTAAAATTGTAGATTTCTATCAACTTTTGGAGTAAATACGTCACTTGGAAGCAGTACTTTACTTAAAAAGTTTTTTCCAAAATTTTGAAATTTTCAATTTCTTTGTTAAATTATGATAAAATACTCTATTTTAAAAAGTTTTATTCTTTGACATTTTTTCGAAAACTGAATAGTTTTTGAAATAATCAAAAGAAGAAATAGAAAATATTCGTTAATTTTGATAAAAAATCAAAACAAAATCATACAGGTGTCATTAAAAAAAGGGCAAATATAAACAAAATGAATTTGTTTATATTTACCCTTTTTTTAATGACACCTGTATGATTTTGTTTTGATTTTTTATCAAAATTAACGAATATTTTCTATTTCTTCTTTGATTATTTCAAAAACTATTCAGTTTTCGAAAAAATGTCAAAGAATAAAAACTTTTTAAAATAGAGTATTTTATCATAATTTAACAAAGAAATTGAAAATTTCAAAATTTTGGAAAAAACTTTTTAAGTAAAGTACTGCTTCCAAGTGACGTATTTACTCCAAAAGTTGATAGAAATCTACAATTTTAGTGTAAGGAGCATATACCAAATTTCATCGATCTAGCTGCTTTGGTTTTTAAGCAATCGTGTTACACACACACACACACACACACACACACAGACATAATGCCAAAAATGGTTTTTTTGGACTCAGGGAGGTCTAAAACGTGGAGAAACATCAAAATCTCGAAGTCGAATTTTTTTACGATTACATAACTTTCTCTATACGAGAAAGTAAAAAAGAAAGTATTATAATGCTAAAAAAAATCGACTTCGGGATTTTGATGATCTCGAGTCCAAAAAAAAAAAATAAAAACTTGAATATGTGTGTGTGAGAGTGAGCACGATTACTTAAAAACGCTAGAAGTAAGATCGATGAAATTTGGTATATATTTCTTTCACTAAAATTCTTGACTTCTATCATTGGAGTAAATACGTCAACCGGAAATAATACTTTATTTTTTTTTTTAATTTTGAAAATTTTAATTTTTTTGTCATGTTATGATAAATTATACTATTATTTCGAAAACTAAATAGTTGTTGAAATAATCAATTTGAAAAAAAAAAAAAAAAAAAATGAAATCAAGGATCCTACATGTTCCAATAAGAAAATGTCAATATAAATGAAATTTCATTCGAGAAAGTTTTGGGACATCCCAAATTTTTTAATTTGAGTGTTTTAACATAAATTAATTTTTATTTAAATTTATCAAATTTGGAACTGTGATAAAGCGAGTTGGTTAGTTACCTCTTGTCTGATGAACTGTCTATCTGACATTAGTTACATCCAAAACAAGTTCTATTAGAAAATTTTATTATATTTGCAAAATAGTAATAAATTTGTTATTACTTTCTCTTACTCTATATATGAAATATATAGAGATTGCGATCATGTCAAAAATTCGATTCTTTGTCTTTTTTACTTTCTCTTACCTATGTATATATGTAATATATATATAGAAAGTATTGGATTCATGTCAAAAATTCGATGTCGAGATTTTGATGGATCTTCACGTTTTGAGGTCCCCTGAATCCAAAAAAGTGGTTTTCGCGACATGGTCTGTGGGTGTGTGTGTGTGTTCAATTTTAAGCATGAAGGAATTGAGCTAGGAGGTTGAAATTTTATATTTAAGTTAAACACCCCGCGGGACCGAGAAAATAAGCTTTTAATCAAAATCGGCCAACGAGTACTAGTACTTTACTGATGTACTTTTTCAGTTTTTTTCGATTTTCTCAAAATTCACTCTAACGATTTTGATTAAAATTCAAAAATCAATTATTTTTTAGATGCTCTTTCAAATGTATATTCTCGTTTTGCCCTCAAAATTGTTTGAAGCACACTTTACTCTTGTACTTCATAGAAAAGATAGGAGAAATGGTTGCCATGGTAACAAAATATAAATATTTTCCCATGTTTATAAATTTGACATCTGAATTCCTATGTTCCGTAAGGTCGGGAACTAAATATATGTCGAAACAAAAAATCTGGTGTGACAAGCACAGTACACAACTTTCGATTACCGAAGGTAAGAGAAAGTTGTGTGCAGTGCGCCAGTCACACCAGATTTTTCGTAGTTCGAACATCAACTAAAATTTCTAAAAAACATTTTCTCCAAGCAAAATGTTTACAAAAAAATTTATATATATTTTCAATAAATTTTTCATTTTCGAAAGAAATTTTCGTAGGATGAAAAAAGTAGGTCAAACTATGTTAATAATTTCTTAACGAAAAACAATAGTTTACTAATGGCTTTTTGTATTTTGTTTAAAACTCTTTCGGTTTGGTTAACAAATAGTTTAAATAAATGTATCAGGATAATTTGTTCCGTAATTAAGATGTCGAAAAGACAAAAAAAAAAATTTTCTGACCATTTAAACTTCGTCCATATATCAAGAGTATTTTTAAAATTTTACATTAAAAATGATTTTTTTTTTTCGAAAAAAGGGTAATTACCCCCTTTACCGCCCCCCCCCCCGTTGTATCCACCCTTGCCATATATTAATATTAGGGTCCGACCGAAACAAGATTTTCAGCCGAAACCGAATATTCGGCCTCAACCTTAGTTTCGGCCGAAACCGTAACCGAAACCGAAACTTGTATTTCCTATAAAAAAATTTTTTCATTTTATCTTTTTTTTCCCTCCCGTGAAAATCATTTTACCTTTTTTTAGGGAGACTAAATTTTTCCCTATCTTTTCACTCAGGTTTCGGCCGGCCGAAAGTTTCGGCTACTTTTTGGCCGAAACCGAAACTACGGCCGAAACCATGATTTTTGGCCGAAACCGTAACCGAAACCGAATATTCGGTCGGTTCCTAATTAATATCAAAGCGAAAAACGAACTTGAATCATGCACCAAGGGATTTAAACGCCGCCTTTCAGGTGTTAAAACATTAAAATAAGTAACTAAATTTTATCTCAAAGCTTTGATATTCATAATTGGTTTTATATCAACACGATTGGTTTAATTAGGGAGATAAAATATTTATCTGTATAAATAATATCATAGAAGGGATATAGTGTGTTTGTGTGTGTGTTTATCTTTCTGGATATTTTATCGTATTCATTTGTTTTGATTGGTTGAATGTTTTTCGGTACTAAAAGAGAAGACGATTAAAGTTGCGAATTTCGGAATAAGTTCAAAAGTAAAAAATCTGGTGTCAACATAAACACACAGAACATTATAGAGAAATTTATTTAGTTTCCCATATCACTTTAGGTACAAATTTGTCCACTGGCGTTTCATAAGTAAATAAGAGAAAGTAAAAATTGATTCAAATTTTCCATAGGCTCTGTGGGAAAAAAAATTTTTAATGAGTAAAAAGCTCTTAAGGGGGTCGGTCCCCCTATTTGAATCGAAATTAACATGCAAATCCCCTTACGGATTTAACATTGGTTCTTTGGAAAGAAGAGCCGAAAATGGAAAATGAATTTGAAAAATATAAAATACTACATCAGTAAAGTGGCTGTTATGATTTTTTTTTTTTTTTGTAATAATTAAAAACAATTTTGACAATATTATCGTCCTTGAAAGGTGCCCTCCTATACTTTATTTTGAATTCTTATTTATTCACCTGATGACACTTGAATAGCTTTACAATTTAATAAATATTAATATTCTGTTTGATATTAAATTATATAATATCAAAAAAAAAAAAACAAGAATTTTCTAATAAATTGTTAGTAACTATACTTATCAGTTCAAAATTTATTAAAGTGATTTTATTTATTATAAATAAATGAATTAAAATAAATTTAATTTAATTTAATTTATCCTTGACAAAATATAGCTATACTGTTTTTTATTTTAATCCAATTGTGATTTTTTACTTTCTCGTATTTTTTTTCATTTTAGAAAATTTTGAAAGACGGTTTTCTCTAAAAAGAAAATTCTTCCCCCTCATCAAGAGTAGTTTCCTTCGTAATAATTTAATTAATATTTTGATCTTTATCAATAAAATAATTAGAGTCTGTCCCCCAAACAAGATTTTCAGCCCAAACCGAAACAGAATTTCGCCTTCAATGTTTAGTTTCGGCAGAAACAGAAACTTGTTTTAAAATTTTTCTTAAAATTTCCAATACAAAATTCATATCATTTTACCTTTTTTTTTTTAATAAATTTTTACTCGAGACTAAACAATCACTTCATTTTTCCCTCTTGCGAAATCATTCGACTTTTTTTTTTTTAGATGCGAATCTCAATCGACTTTTTTTTAGTACACGAGTCTGATCCCATCTTTTCAAAGTCAAGTTTCGGCTGGTTTGTGGCCGGAACCGAAACCAAGGATTTTTGGTAATCGAAACCGAAACTTCAGTCGGTTCCTAAAAATAATTTAGTTTTTTGAAATAAATATTTGGCAGATACTCCATTAAAAAGAGCCTGAAGTAAATATTTTAAGCTTTTAAGCATAGACAGACCATGTCGCAAAAACCACTTTTTTGGATTCAGGGGACCTCAAAACGTGTGTATCCATTAATATCTCATCGAATTTTTGACGTGACAACAATACTTTCTCTTTCCATATATTAACATATATATATATATATATAGGTAAGAGAAAGTAAAAAAAAATTCTTTTACCGAAGTGAAATTTATATTTTAAATAATTTCATTGATTAATTAACATCATCAAGTGTGTATATCACGTGAAATTAGCATGCAATTTTCACAAATATAAATAAAATCACTTTGTGAGAAATTTTATTTTATAGTTATATAGAAATTTCTTTTTTCTATTTAATATTTCAAGGCCAAATACTCGTAAATACTTTTATCATTATTTTTAGTTTTGTATTTAATATTAATATTTTAATCAAAATACTTGTTTATCACAACTTTATCTAAAGTCTATTTTTTTTTACTCTAAAAAACAGGTGATTTTTTTTCTGCCCTTATATAATATAATTATTTAATTGAATATTCTTTATCCTCGTGATTCAGGAACGCCAAAGAAAATTAAATGTAACTGGTATGTCATAGATAGAGCTCTGGACCGTTTTCGTCACATTTATTTCTCTCCAACTGCGAGCTCTCGATTTTTTTTTTAATTTTGTTTTTCATATTAGTGATTTATGTGAATCTTATTAACGAAAATAGAAGTTAATGAACTTTAATTGTGTTGTTTAAATCTTTTTACTTTGATCAATGAATGACCCTAGTGCTATTGTTGGAATTCATTTTTATTACATTCCTTAATGTAGGAATAAAATAAGCTGAGTGGTTAATGATCCCGAATTTGATCCCCTGGGAACTAGGGCACGTTTGACTAATTAATTAGGGCTAGTTTAAAATAAATAGTTTTAAAAAATAATTCAATGACAGACTAAAACAAGCTTTCTGATTGATTAAATCAGACCTTTTTTCATAACAATAATAATAATCGACCAGCTTTAGCTCCAATCAAGGGCAGATCCAGAGGTGTTTCTCGGGGGGGGGGGTAATTTGGTGTGACTGGTCACACAATACACATTTTTTTCTTAATTTCAGTAATTTAAAGGCGCATTTTGTACTTGTTTGCCATTATATAAATACAAATCAAATTTTTAAGTATTAATTTTTAAAATTTTACATTAAAAGTAAATTTTTTTTCGAAAAAAAGTATTTTTTTAAAATCTCGGGGAGGGGGGGGGGTAATTACCCCCTTTACCCCCCCCCCTCCCTTGTATCCGCCCTTGGCTCCAATTTGTCCTTAATGGGCCTTCAACTTAATTTCAGTAATTTAAAGGAACACTCTGTACTTGTTTGCCAGAAGATAAATACAAATCAAATTTTTAAGTATTCATTTTTAAAATTTTACATTAAAAATAAATTTTTTTTTTTTTTTTTTTCGAAAAAAGTATTTTTTTTTAAATCTCGGGGGGGGGGGGTAATTACCCCCTTTACTCCCCCCCCCTGTATCCGCCCTTGTTTGGAACGTCGCCTAATATTTCAACCTATTTTGTATTCTTTTAAGAATATGCCCGTTTGGGGGTATGGTTTGAAAATCTATAATTCATTAAGTTTTCTCGTACATAAGAGACTTCAAAACACAGACGAAAGGAAAACAAATATAAGTATATGTACAAAACTTATTAACGATAGTAAAACTGACCAACGTCAAAGCTCTACAAATAGCAATCTTTTTTAGGTAATTAATAAATTTAAAAACGTTCGCGTTCTTTATCTCGAATTATAAATTAACTTTCGAAAAGGATTCGCTTTTCATTAAATTTATTTCTCAATAAATTAAAGAAGAATGACCTATTTTGTTGAACATACCAATAGGCTATAAATTTATTTATTTTTTTTTTATATAAAAAAACACTCACACTTTTTTTTCATTCATACACACATACTCACAGTCTTCTCGACAACTCAGGCCATTTAAGACTTTGACAATAACCGTTGATGAATTTATATATATTTGGGTCCAGGCATTCTTATTTAAGCCATTTGGTATCCAAATCATCGAACTGCCTGGGATCCGAACCCGCGACCTTTGGTATAAAAGACTAGCAGGCTAATCTCTAAGCCAAGCCGAGGGCTATAAATTTATTTGTATATATGCTAATAATAAAAAAAATCTTTCAAATTTTTACTTTCTCTTACATATATATGTTAATATATCTAAGCTTATATATAGAGAGAAAGTATTGTATTCATGTCAAAAATTTAATGTCGAGATTTTGATGGATATACACCCCAGGGGCTAAAAATGAGGATCCCGCATAGCCTGCATGAAACCAGATTTTTAAATATTATGCCTTCCATAGCTTTGTGATGATTTTTATTTAGTGCTTGCAATATGGCGGCCCCGCCCTCTTTAAACCTTCTAGGGGAAGTAAGATTATTAATTAGAATCATGAACTGATCTTCTCTTTCATTTTTTATGCTTATATTAATCTGAAATTTTGGTTCTTTGCTCGGGATATGCTTAGTGGTTCAAATTATAACGGGTCTTTTTTTAGCAATACACTACATCGCCCATATTGATTTAGCATTTTCAAAAAATCTTAAACGCCGGCCGATCCATTTAATTTACTTAATACCTTTAAATTAATAGTTCTCTTATTAAAGTTTATTCATCTCAAATCTTATGTAAGCTATATTATAGCTAACCCGAGAATTTATAGGCCATTAGGGTTTTAATTCATATATATTTTATGTTATTATCAGGGCCGTCTTAAGAAATTCGGCGCCCGTGGGCTACTAGAAATAACGCGCCCCTCTTCCTAAGAAAATACACAGAATGGCAAATGGGAGCGGGGTGTCCGGAAAAGTTATACAAAAGTGTCAGAACTAGAAAAAATCTATTTATTACTTTTATACTAAACAAAAATAAAATTTAATTAAATCAAAAAACATTTAAGAAGAAAAACAATATATTAAGAAAGTGTTTTAAGTGCTTATTTGAACTTATTTTACGAATATTTATAATTTTTATTTTTTTTATTAAAAAACACACTTTTTTCCCATTCGCACACGCATACACCAGAGACGGGGGGGGGGGGGGGCCGGCCCTCCTTCCCAAAAAAAAAAATTTTCCAAAAACCCCGCAGTGCGAAAAAAATATAAAAATGTAAAAAAAATTTTTTCCGCAGAGTGAAAAAATTTGGTTCCGCGAAAACAAAATTTTTCGCAGGGCGGGGCGGAATAAATTTAGTTTATTTAAAAAAAAATTTGTATACGCCATTGGTATGAGTAAAAATTGCTTATGAGATGCTTTTTTTCAACTTTTATGCTTATTTAACAACTTTTTATTCAAGTTTTTTATACTTTTTTAAGCACTTTTTTTTCCATTTTTTATGCTTTTTTGTCCGGTCTTTACTAATAACTAATATAATATATAAATATAATAAATATAATAATATAAATTTTTTTATAGGAAATACAAGTTTCGGTTTCGGTTACGGTTTCGGCCGAAACTAAGGTTGAGGCCGAATATTCGGTTTCGGCTGAAAATCTTGTTTCGGTCGGACCCTACTAATAACTAAATAACTAATAAGAACAAAAAAATATAGATATTGCCGCCCCCAAAAAGGCTTGCGCCCTGGGGCTATAGCCCATTTAGCCCTGTGGTTAGGGCCCCCCCTGGTTATTAATACCGATGGCATTCCCTACGTTGATTCCTCGGGGTCACCCACTCGAGATTTGTATAGTATATTAAAAAAAAAAATTTAATTTTTTTCGTTTTTATTTCTAATAAAACATGACTAAATTATCAAAAGAAAGGAACGCATGCTGATAACTAAACGGAATTTGTGCCCTGAGCATTAGCATAGAAGTCACGTTCCTCGTTCTAGAGGGCAGAGGTTCGCTTTCCGTCCTCATGACCAAAGTAAAGGAGAATTCAAATTATAAGTGACTGCCAAACCATAAGGACAAGTCTCATTAAAAAAAAAAAAAAAAATACGAATTTTTGACATGAATCCAATATTTTCTCTCTATATATATATTAACATATATAGAGGTAAGAGAAAGTAAAAAATCTGATGTGATTGTTGCACAACACACAACTTTCTTTTATTTTCGGTAATCGAAAGTTGTGTGCTGTGCTTGTCACATCAGATTTTTTTGTGTCGACATGTATTTAGTTTCCGACAGTACGGTACATTCAATTGTCAAGATGTAAAATTTAAATTATGAGAAAATATTTAGACTTTGCAACCCATGGTAACCATTTCTCCTATCCTTCCTAAGAAGTACTAGAGCAAAGTGGTCTTTATAAGATTTCAATGCTAAAATGAGAATATACATTTTAAAGAGTATCTAAAAACATAATTGATTTTTGAATTTTAATCAAAATCGTGGGAGCGAATTTTGAAAAAATCAAAAAAAAAAAAAAAAACTGAAAAAGTACATTAGTAAAGTACTAGTACTCTTTGAGCGATTTTGATTAAAAGCTTATTTTTACGCCCTAGGGGGTGCCTAACTTAAATATAAAATTTCAACCTCCTAGCGCAATTCCTTCATGCTTAAAATTGTTTACACATCCACACACAGACACACAGGCAGACAGACCATGTCGCGAAAATCACTTTTTTGGATTAAAAGGCCCTCAAAACGTGTATATCCATCAAAATGTCGGCATCGAATTTTTGACACGAATCCAATACTTTCTCTCTATATATATATATATATGTATTTTAACATATACATATAGGTAAAAGAAAGTAAAAATTAATCAGATGTCTTACTACAATCCACCCTAGGGCATGCTATTGTATAATTATTAAACGCAATTAATCGTCTAGAAATTTGTATTTTATACCCTGTCATTCATTTATCTTCTTCCTCAAATTGAGATGCCAAACTGCGTCCTTTGTCAAATCTCAATCTTTAGTTAATAAACAAGAAAGAAATTAGCGTGCTAACTTCGTATACCAAAAGTCGCGGGTTCGGACCCCAAGCAGTCTGATGATTTTATTTAAGCCATTTGGAATGCCTGGACCCCCAATATATATATTAAACATATGAAAAGTTCGTTTAAAGTCTTAAATGGCCTAAGTTGCCGAAAAAACTGTATGTATATGTGTGTGAATGTGAGTGTAAATGAGAAATAAGTGTGTGTTTTTGTTAACAAAAAAAAAAAAAAAAAAAAAAAAAGTTCTATTTTTTGATATAGACATATCAATTTGTTGATCAAATTTGGTCAGTAGGTCATTATTATTAATATTTTTTCTAAAAAAACTAATCATCGAAAAATAATCTTTCTATTATGTCCAGATTAAATTAATTAATTAAGTCTAAATATATCCAAAATATACAGTATAATGTAATAGGCCTATTAATTACCGAAATTGATCGTCCTTAAATACATTTTTATCTGAGGGAAGAAGATTTTCAGGGCTCTAAATTTAATCAAACTGTCAACATCTACTTCTAAAACGAAATTTAAGCCGGATTTAAGGCGATTGGGCCCCACACTTAAATGCGCCCCGCCTCGCATCACCACCAAAATTAACAAAAAGTTATTTTTCGAAATTTAAAGCAAATTGCTTTTGACGATAAAGAAAAAATTATAAATTATTCAAATAATTAAAAATATATTTATTTCAAGTTCGCATTGTTGGATGAGATTTATTATTGTGTTTATTATAATATAGAAAACGGATACCCGTCTCTCTCAATTTTTCTATTCTATATGCGTCTTATTCGGCGCACTCACATTCGTTTTTTGGCATTAGCATTTTGCATTTTATTTAAATATTTAATATATAGAGAGCCCCGCAAAAAAAATCCGGGCCTGACGAAAGGATGTGTTCAAAAAAAAAATCAATGTATTTCAGTCAATGAAAAATAAAGACAATAAATTTATGAATTTATTATTTTTTTTTTTTTTTGGAAATAAGGAATTATCAGTAATCACGAGATATACGGGAATCTAGATCAGTAACATCATATCATTAACATAATATGAACTCGGATGTTATTTTCCAAAAAATTGCTATACAACATCTCTCGGTTTTTAAACATTCTAATTGGTAAAATAAATATACATGTTGCAAAATAACCAAATCGAAATCGGCCATATAGGTCTGCTTCCCATAAGTGCTCTCTTCAAGGTTAATTAAATTCATATCTAACGGGAGTATCAAAACATTTTCCAATCAACATCAAGTTAGTAAAATAAATATAAATATTTTACTCGTGTTTTAATTTGATAAAAAATTAATAATAATTAAATTCCATTATTAATCAAATCCATTTCGTATTACGAGTATTATAAAATTAAGATAAAAAAAATTATCTTAATATAATATTAATAAAAATGTTGACCTTTCTCAACATTAATAAAAATACTAGCTTTTAAAAAAACTAAAACAAATTTCATATTTAGATAGATATGTGGTTATTGATAGGTTAATTCAATTGGCAATCAGAGTTGGAAAGTAAAAAAAATATTTTGACGGTCTCGTTCGTCTTGAGAATTGAATATTCTACAATTGATGTAATCAAGACTATTAAGTTAAATTGGGGGTAGAGGGAGGGGGTGAAAGCCGCATCAACATACCACTCCCTCTTGAACTTAATTTTGAAATCCCGGAAATTGATATAATTTTATATTTGCATATGGCAAAACCCAAAAATAAATGAAAAATGTCAAGAACATTTTAAATAATTATTTTTAATTGTTTAAATCTGTTGGGATCGGGGGCAAAAATGGCTTATGGCCTGATGCCAACCAACACTATTGAAAATTAAAAAAAAAATTCTGTTAGTTTTTTTCTAAGTGTTACATCTTTTGTTTGAATTTATATTTTGTCTTAATCTCTTACTCATCCCTAAGGCAAGGGCGGATACAGGAGAGGGGGGGGGTAAAGGGGGTAATTACCCCCCTGAGAATGGACATTAGGGTGGTCGCAAAAAACAAAATTTTTTAATTTCTTTCGGCCGAACATCCTAAAAGTTGTCTTTTGACTAGAAAATGATAATGGCAAAGTTTTAGCTAAATTGGGTAACGTTGACTCGTGCCTCATCGGGGTTAAAATTTTGAAAAAGTGCGATTTTATCTAAAAATTCGCAGTTTTTACTTCATAAAACGAAAACAAAGTATCGTAGAAAAATGAATCTTCGCTCATTTCATAGCAAATTTAATTCTCTTGAGGTTTTATAATAACCATTCTTTCATTAAAACTTATAGATTATTGCTCTTTCTTAAAAATAAGTGGAAAATCACAATATAGACCATTCGATATAACAATTTGCCGGGGAAATATCCCGAAGGGAATGAAATTTTTACTATCCCATACTCTAGAATGCCAATCCTAAATTTTCGACCTCGAGGACCGTGTAGGGGGAGGGGAGGAGGACAAAAACCCCAAAAATTTGAGAAATCTTCAGATTTTTTCTTATATCTCGTAAACTATTTTATTTATATTTTGTCAAATTGACCGGCCGTATTTCGGTTAGTATTGAGTCTACGAATTCGTTTTATGTACCAAATTTTAGCAAATTAAATGCTCTACAACTTTGTATTGTTCTATATTTCACAAAATATAAATAGTTTACGAGATATAAGCAAAAACCTGAAGATTTCTCAAATTTTGGAGGTTTTTGTCCCCCTCCCCCTCCCCCCCACACGGTCTTCGAGGTCGAAAATTTAGGACCAAACGTCGCAGGTTCGGACCCAGGCAGTCTGATGATTTTATTTGTCATTTGGATACCAGATGGCTTAAATAGAAATGCCTGAACCCCAAATATATATATTAATTACAACGGTTATCGTCTAAGTATATTAAAGTAATTTGATTAACAAAAATATAGGCCAAATAGAAAGAATATAATGGTAAATAATGATGACTTAAGAAAAGATCAAAAAAATGCCTTCAGGGTTGGTGTAGTTGGTAGCGTGCCTACCTTCTATACCGAACGTCGTGGGTTCGGACCCCAGGCAGTCCGAAATGGATACCAAATGGCTTAAATTGAAATGCCTGGACCCCCAATATTATTATTAATTAATAACGGGTATCGTATAAAGTCTTATATGCCCTGAGTTGCCGAAAAAGACACTGTGTATGTGTGTGTGAGTGTGAATGTGAAAGTGTTTAAAAAAAAAGATAAAAAATAAAAAACAAATTTTTTAAAATGACACCTACACTCCCCCTCCCCCCTTTCAACAGCTTATATTCACCCTCTACCCTTAGTGAAATGCAAAATATTTAATTTCATATTCAAAAGACTCTTTTTTCGCAGTCAAATTATTTGTTTCTATCATTTTTTTTTCAACGATAAAATGCATAATGATTACCTTTAATAAGAAAATCAAGAGGGTGTGCTGGTTGACGGTGAGGTCAGGGGGGTTACACTATATTAATTATTCACTTTGATTCACTTTAAACACAAAAAAGAGAGCAGCGCCTGCAGCCCGCAACGCGCTCGACTGAACGAGACTTGTCTTTCTCTATTTGTATAGGAATAAATAAATGAACATAGCAATTCCCTTTTTATTAAAAGTAAAAAAATACCTTTTGCTCTAATCTAACTATATTTAGAGCCGGAAAAGAATGTCAACAAGTGATTTGGAATATTCCAAGGCCTTTCTTAAATAATCAACCCTTCATCCCCCCTAATCAAAATAATAATAACGCTATTTTTTGAATCTTTTCTATTTATTTGGCTTCGATTTAGCTAATATAAATTTAAAAAACATTTTTTTCAATTTTTCAACCCCTTCTAATCTAATCCTAATAAATAAAATAATTAATAATGCTATCGCCTTCGGCGAGCTTCGCGTCTAGTCAGAAGAAAATTAAAACCCTGAAAAACTTCCCTGGATCCGCCTTTGGGTTTTACACATAGTATAATTTCCTAGAATGAGTCTTACTTTAAATCACTGGTTTCCAAACTTTATGTTACAACGCTTCCCTTAAAAATATTTAATCGTATGACGCCCCCTCCCCTACACATTTAATAAAATAATACAAAAACAAAAATTTTTAATACTAAAAAATTTAAATTTATATAAAAATATTTTTTTTATTTATTCATATTTATTATTTTAATTAAAAACTCCGTCCCAATCTTCTAAATTATTTTATTATTTTATTTATAAAACTAGCAATCATTTGGAAAATTGATCTTGGTGGCCAATATTCGCGCCTCCCCTTAGACTAGTCCGCGCCTCCCTAGGGAGGCGCGCCTCACAATTTGGAAAACGCTGGTCTATATTGTGATTTTCCACTTATTTTTCAGAAAGAGCAATATCGTCGCCTGAATCACGTAGTGGCGTATCTCAATTGCTATCATTTTCCAGGAGAGCTGTTTATAGTTCGTGTTGTTATATTAAATGTGCAAAACCAAAAAATCTAAATAATACGAAAAAACATGGAAATACAGATTACATACTCGTTATATCTCAATTTTTAATTTTTTTGAGATACGTCACTACGTGATGCAAGCGACGATGCTAATTTGTAAATATCACTAAATCTATAAGTTTTAATGAAAAAATGGTTATTATAAAACCTCAAGAGAATTAAATTTGCTATGAAATGAGTCAAGATTCATTTATCTACGATACTTTGTTTTCGTTTTATGAAGTAAAAACTGCGAATTTTTAGATAAAATCGCACTTTTTCAAAATTTTAACCCCGGTGGGGCACGGGTTAACGTTACCCAATTTAGCTAAAACTTTGCCATTATCATTTTCTAGCCAAAAGACAACTTTTAGGATGTTCGGCCGAAAGAAATTAAAAAAATTTGTTTTTTGCGGCCACCCTAGTGGACATATATTTTAGTTTCCGCCGATATCTTAAAATTCAAGATGTAAAATTTATTAGTATGGGAAAATATTTATATTTTGTTACCATGGCAACCATTAGGAGAATCCTTCCTATGAAGTACAAAAGTAAAGTGGTCTTCGGAAGATTTCAATGGCAAAATGAGAATAAACATTTAAAAGAGCATCTAAAAAATAATTGATTTTTGAATTTTAATCAAAATCATTGGAGCGAATTTTGAGAAAATCGAAAAAAACTGAGAATGATATCAGTAAAACACTAGTACTCTTTTGCTCGATTTTGTTTAAAAGCTTTGTGTCACGTCCCAGGGGAGTAACTAACCTAAATATTAAATTTCAACCTCCTAGCTCTTTTCGTTCTTGAGATATTTTGTTCACAGACACACAGACAGACCATATCGCGAAAACCACTTTTTTTGATTCAGGGGACCTCAAAACGTATAGATCTATCAAAATCTCCACATTGAATTTTTGACATGAATCCAATACTTTCTCTCTATATTAGCAACTTTACAAATTAACATATATTGGTAAAAGAAAGTAAAAATATTTTGCAAAATAAGTTTAGGTCTAATTGGGAATGGTGAAGGAATGATAAATGTTTGTCGATTAAATGAGTTGATTTTATTTCAAACTTAGCCTCCTTTGCTATGTAGTCACCTAATATAGGCCAGTCAATAAAGACAAAAAAAAGGCCTTAAATCGCAAAACGTAAAGTATTCCTGCATTTTTGGTATGTTATTTAGACCCCTTGGGGGAGTGCGGAACCACATTTTGCAATCAAAAAAAAGTTGTGCTTCCCGCGTAGTACGAGAAAAACTGCGCAATTTTCGCACTTTTTTCAGTTTTTGCAGTTTAATTCAAAAACTATGGGCTTTTTGACATTAGTTGCTTATAGAATTTTTAAAGTGCATTAAATTTAAAACAATTAAAGCCAACTTGCAGCTCTGTATCTCTAATAGTTTTTGAGATATGATGATTGAAAAATGTACAAGATTTTCACAAATGTTACAATTTTCACTTTTGCTTATGTTTAAAGCCGAATATCGGCTTAACCGCTCAAGATTAGAGAAAAGTTGTGATAAATTGATTTTTAGCACATTTAATTACCTTTCATTTAAGCGCGGTACGGGGTCAGTAACCCTTGTAGTTTTCTTGTAATCGTAAAAAAACAAAAATTGCAGTAATAGTCCAGTCAAATTTCACATTAAATTCGCAAACGCGAATTTAACGCTGCATTTTTGGTATGTTATTTGGACCCCTTAGGAGAGTGTGAAACCACATTTTGCAATCAAAAAAAAGTTGTGCCACCTGAGTAATACGAGAAAAACTTCAAAATTTTCGGACATTTTTCAGTTTTTGCAGTTTAACTCAAAAAATATGGGCTTTTGACATTAGTTGTTATTATCATTTTTAAAGTGCATTAAATTTCAAGCCGAATATCGACATAACGGCTCATGCTAAGAGAAAAGTTGTGATAAATTGAGTTTTAGCACATTTAATTACCTTTCATTTAAGCGCAAAACGGGGTCATTAGCTCTTATAGTTCTCCTATAAACTTAAAAAACAAAAATTCCAATAATACAAGTTTTAAATAACACTACATGAAATTGCATCATATCTCAAAAACTATTAAACCTACAAAGCTGTGGTTTGGCTTCAATTGTTTGAAATTTAATGCACTTTAAAAATGATAATAACAACTAATGTCAAAAGCCCATATTTTTTGAGTTAAACTGCAAAAACTGAAAAATGTCCGAAAATTTTGAAGTTTTTCTCGTATTACTCAGGTGGCACAACTTTTTTTTGATTGCAAAATGTGGTTTCACACTCTCCTAAGGGGTCCAAATAACATACCAAAAATGCAGCGTTAAATTCGCGTTTGCGAATTTAATGTGAAATTTGACTGGACTATTACTGCAATTTTTGTTTTTTTACGATTACAAGAAAACTACAAGGGTTACTGACCCCGTACCGCGCTTAAATGAAAGGTAATTAAATGTGCTAAAAATCAATTTATCACAACTTTTCTCTAATCTTGAGCGGTTAAGCCGATATTCGGCTTTAAACATAAGCAAAAGTGAAAATTGTAACATTTGTGAAAATCTTGTACATTTTTCAATCATCATATCTCAAAAACTATTAGAGATACAGAGCTGCAAGTTGGCTTTAATTGTTTTAAATTTAATGCACTTTAAAAATTCTATAAGCAACTAATGTCAAAAAGCCCATAGTTTTTGAATTAAACTGCAAAAACTGAAAAAAGTGCGAAAATTGCGCAGTTTTTCTCGTACTACGCGGGAAGCACAACTTTTTTTTGATTGCAAAATGTGGTTCCGCACTCCCCCAAGGGGTCTAAATAACATACCAAAAATGCAGGAATACTTTACGTTTTGCGATTTAAATGTCGATATTGACTGGCCTAATACCTTTGTAATATACAATTTATTCACAATAAACATATGCTATCTTTGAATTAGAATTAACTCCAGGGCTTTCTCCTTTTGTGGAGCACGGACAACTTTTACTGTATCCTAACTCACCGAGAAAACAAACACATTCCCTTGAGCCGGCTTATAATAATAATGAAAATAAAATTCCACTCACAAAAGGAAATTTTCCGATATCATCTAAGAAGCCGGATTACAATAATGAGTGCCTGTAAGAAGGCAACCAACTAAACAAGGAGAGGCGATTTGGAGCAATATCGGCTAGATGAAGCTTTGTTTGAAATTGTTAATGACTTTTTTTTTTTTTAAACAAACTTTTTCCCATTCATTAAAGGGTCTAGGTCCCCTCAGGAAATATAAATTAAATAAATTTGAAGAAAACGATTTTTTTAAATTATAATGTTTAGATTTTGAGCTTAGAGAGCCCGGGTCCCCTCAGAAAAAAATTTCAAGAAAATGATTTTTTTAATCTTAAGGAAATGGATTTGCAGCCAAGGAGAATAAAAAAACTTTTTAGTTTCTTTCGGTCGACGTTTCGGACGCCAATCGCGTCCTTCCTCGGGACCAAAGATCGTTAGAAAGCACACATAGATTTTGTTGTGGCATACAAAAAAGATGCCATTATCAATATTGTTCAAATATTTTATGTATGCCACAACAAAATCTATGTGTGCTTTCTAACAATCTTTGGTCCCGAGGAAGGACGCGATTGGCGTCCGAAACGTCGACCGAAAGAAACTAAAAAGTTTTTTATTCTCCTTGGCTGCAAATCCATTTCCTTATGATTTTTTTTTTATATTTTATCTGTAAAAATTATTATTTTATTAAAATTTTAAGGTAGGAGCGCAAAGGACCCAAGCCCCCTCGGAGAGCCCGAGCCCCGGGGATATAGCCCCCCCCCCTGTCTGCGGCCCTGGACCTAAGAATGGCCGTGGGAGAGTCACTCTTCTCACTAATCTTTCCCTAATCTCAGAGAAAGTATTATATTTTGACAAAAATATTGATTATTAAAATAAAAGTAGTCTGTTGCCCTAATAAATAAGAGATCTTGAGGTCTTGAGATATTTTCTTCATCTACAGACACACAGACAGACAGGCGAAAACCACTTTTTCAGATTCAGGGGACCTCAAAACGTGAAGATCCATCAAAATCTCGACATCGAATTTTTGACATGAAACCAATACTTTTTCTCTCTATATATATTACATATTTACATAGGTAAGAGAAAGAAAAAAAAGTTCGCCTTGAAATTTATTAAATTAAAAGAGGCAATCAAAACTACAATAAAACTCTCCCTCGTATTAATACGAGGTGAGGCAACCAAAAATATCTCTCTAAATGCTCGTCCTTCATCCGGAAACGTTTCGATTCCTTTAAAAAACCATCATCAATAATTAAGGGACTAACGGGTTGCCTCTGCCCATTTAATTTTATTAATAAGAATGCCTGGACCCCAATATGTATAATAATTAATAACGGATCTGGTTTAAAGTCTTAAATGGCATAAGTTGCCGAAAAGACTGTGTGAATGAGTGGGTGAATGTGAGTGTGAATGAGAAAAAGTGTGAATGTTTTTTTATGAAACAAAAAAAAAAAAAAAAATTTATTAATACCCATCACAGTCACTAATAAATTGATACATTTATAAGCAGCAGGATTTCATCAACAAACAGGCTTATTAATATATTTATTTTTGAGTATTAATATTTATTCGCGATATTATTTTATGTGGTTTGCTTATTATCACAATTTGATATTTACTTAAAAGATTTTTTCTGTCTAGAAAACGACCAACCAGCTATGAGTTCTTGAGCGTGAAAATTAAATATGTATTTGTATAATATGCTATTTAAAATTCGTCATTAATTAGCTATATAATCCTAACCCAATCTCCCTAAATTAGACTAGACAAGAGGAATCATCTCAGAATAATAATACTTTATAAGACTGGATAATTAAGAAGGTTTTGATTCCAAAAGATTAGGCTCTACAACAAATCCATTTTCTTTAGAAATGTCTAGAACCATTGTGATGGAAATCCATAAGTAAGATTGTTGCTCAGATCATCCCATTCCCTTTGAACTTATCAGAGCTGATTGCGTCCACCTCATATTCATGGAATTTTATTTATCAATTAAAGATTTTCGTGTGGACTTTGCTGGTTTCAAAACCAAAATTTATTGTAATTAAATTTTTTGAAAAATTATTGTGGAGAGGAAACGATATTTTCGACCAAATACTTTCTCCTGCAAAAGCTATCCCCTCCGAATTTTTCGCATTATCTATGTCTTATCTCTGGCTTTTCTTCAATGGCTTCATTAATAGGCTGATAATGAAATGAAAACAATTTTTAAAGAAAGATTTACTAAAAAAAAAAAGCTAAAATAATATGAATTTTGTATAGAAAATTTTAAGGAGGGGACGGCAAATTAAATTTTGCCCCCCCCCCCCCCCTAAAAAATATCCTAGTTCCGGCCCTGATTTTGACATTTCTTTCTTGTTAAGTGACCAGACTAATTTTTCATGAAAAAAAATTCTTTACATGGTTACTTTTTAATTAATTCAGAAATGAAACGTTCTGATTTAGATTCCCCTAGTAGTGACTCCGATAAGGAGTATGTTCCTGAAGATATTCATAATAATATAGATAAAATTTATAAACAGAGCCATGGCAACCATTTCTCCTATCTTTTCTATGAAGTACAAGAATAAAGTGGCCCCCGAGTTTGGCGTAGTAGGTAGCGTGCCTACCTCCTATACCAAACGTCGCGGGTTCGGACCCAGGCAGTCCGATGATTTTATTTAAGCCATTTGGATACCAGAAAAAAAGTGTGAATGTTTAAAAAAAAAAAAGAGTAAAGTGGGCTTCAAACAATTTCGAGAGCAAAATGAGAATATACATTTTAAAGAGCATCTAAAAAAATAAGTGATTTATGAATTTCAATCAAAATCCTTGGAGCGAATTCTGCAAAGAACCACTTTTTTAGACTCAGGGGACTTCAAAACGTGTAACCTCGACATCGAATTTTCGACATAAATCCAATCCAATCTCTCTCTCTCTATATATATATCCATATATATACATATATAGGTAAGAGAAAGTAAAAATATATATTTTTAATCTGTTATTCAAATAAAATAAATTTAATGATTTTGGAGTGTTTAATTAAAAATTTTCTCACTTTCTATTGAAGTAGTCGAAACGACGAATGTTTACCAATAAAGGGTATATTGATAAGATTACCATTCTAGGGTTAAGAAGAATTTAATTTGAGAAGAAAAAGTGAGTGAACAATAACTATTGTATTTTGAGTAGATTTCAAAAAAGTACAAATGAATGAATCCGAGTTTAAACAACTTCTGGGAGAAAGGAGGTGTCTCATTTTGATCTATTAATGAATTATTTTTAGAAAAAAAAAAAAAAAAAAATTATATAAAAGTAGTAGTTTGGCTAATCGCCAAAGGTGGGTCTCAAGTATCCTTTTTTGAATATAAGTCCAATGATGACCTTTTGACTTCAGTTTTTAGAAACTATTATAACATAGTGAGTAGGAAGGAGCCTGAGTGAAAATTCAAAGTAGAACATTGGTGTGGTCTGACATCCCATTGGGTCAATGACTGATTGAGGCGAAGTATTAATATGTGGGCGGACCTGACAATTGAGATAGTGGTCCAAACCAGATCTAGTAGCCAAGGACTTAATAAAATTATAGAACACGAAAACAGATTAAAAATAGAATATTGTTATAAATTTAAAATTTAATAATTAAAGAAAGCATTTCTGATAAAAAACTTGAAAAATTTTTGAAGATAGGAAGGGATTCAAAATCTAATTATTAAGAACAAATTATTAATTAATATTAAGCTTTGTTTTTTTTTTTTCTTTGCCAGTATTTTTAACTTACATATTTATAAGTTCGGGATTGGTGACCCCGAGCAATCAGCGTGTGGAACGCCCCCCGGTAGCCATCGGTACTTGTAATTTAAAAAGTATACTAATAAAGAAATAATCCCTAAATGGCCTCTGTAGCCGAAAAGAGTTAAAAAAAAAAAAAAACTTACATATTTATTTAAATCATTTGCATACCAAATGGTATAAATAAATATGCCAGGACCTCTATAAATATCTTCATTAATATTCATGAGAATTGTCTAAAGCCTATATAGCCTAAGATGATGAAAAGGCTAAAAAAATAAAAAAACTCTATTTAACAGTTATTAATCCTTCGGTTAATTTTATTGAAAATGAGAGAATTCAAAATTGGTCCATTTCCTTCACATTAATTCTACATCATAATTAGATGTAGGATAATTATGAAAGATTAAAGGCAAATTATAAAATGTTTATTCATTTATATCTAGGGTTCTTCCAGCCTTCTTCAGGAGAGAAATGTGATCGACTTATGCCTTGTATAAATTTGCGATCATACAGCCTGTCCTAAATATGACAGAAACGTCAATCGAATTGAATAAAGCAATTTATAATTAATTTGCTTTTATTGGTTGTTTGTTTCTTTTACCATTTGCTCATCCAATGTTAATTAAGAAAGTTTGGTGTCATGTCAAAAATTCGATGAGATTTTAATGGATACTCACGTTTTGAGGTCCCCTGAATCCAAAAAAGTGGTTTTTGTGACATGGTCTGTCTGTGTGTATATGTGTGTTCAATTTTAAGCATGAAAGAATTGAGCTAGGAGATTGAAATTTTATATTCAAGTTTTGTACCCTCCTGGACTGTAAAAATAAGTTTTTAAACAAAATCGGCCAAAGAGTACGGAGTACTTTATTGATGTACTTTTTCAGTTTTTTTTCGATTTTCTCAAAATTCGCTCAAACGATTTTGAATAAAATTCAAAAATCAATTATTTTTTAGATGCTCTTTAAAATGTATATTCTTATTTTGCCATTGAAATCTTTTTTACCACTTTACTCTTGTACTTCTTAGAAAAGATAGGAGAAATGATTGCCATGGTAACAAAATATAAATATTTTCTCATGCTTGTGAATTTTACATCTGAATTCTTTCGGGAACTAAATATATGTTGACACGAAAAATATGGTTTGACAAGCACAGAACACAACTTTCGATTACCGAAGGTATGAGAAAGTTGTGTGCTGTTAAATTAGATATTGAAAAAAAAATTTTAAGATCATAAAATGGAAATATTTTAAAATTTGGATGCATTCGCTTAAATATGTTTTGAGGAGGCGATTAGCTAAGGGGATAAAGCATTTAAGCTAATAGTTCTGTGTTGAAGAAGAAATATTATTAAAGAGTGTATATAAGTAAATTCCAAAAATGGTAAAAAAAAAAAAAAATTAGAATAAAATCTTTATGTTAATTTTTTGATTAAATTTCAAATTTTCTAAATATAAATTAATTGAAGAATTCTATTGAATTCTTATTGCAGCTATTTTATATTAATAGTTAAACATGACATTCTGCGTAATAACTTATGATTATTTTACATAGGTGAACTCTGTTTTTTTGCTGAATCAATCAATCAAGGACGATGAGAAGTGAATTAATTTCAATAAATTTGAAGCAATGTAATCATCATCGGATTATTTAATTAACATTTGTTAAATTCTCCTAAAATGTTTTAGTTAGATTTTTTATCAGAAGACCAGATTTATATGCAAATTTTTTATCTTGCTAATAAATATCTTTATTGATCTATTAATCTGAGCTTTATATTTATTATTTCTATTAAAAAAATTGTATTAAATTTAACTAAATTTAGAGGCCTTTTCTACTTTCCCCTGGAGGCATAAAAAATGATTTGGCGAAACGCGGGTTGCCGAACTTTAAGGTAAATGAAGACTCAATTTATGGCTTGTGTTTTTACTTTCTCTTATCGATATATGTTAATATATAGAGAGAGAAAGTATTGGATTCATGTCAAAAATTCGATGTTGAGATTTTGATGGATATACACGTTTTGAGGTCCCCTGAATCCAAAAATGTGGTTTTCGCGACATGGTCTATCTGTTTTTAATTTTAAGCATGAAGGAATTGAGCTACGAGTTTGAAATTTTATATTTAAGTTTTGTACCCTCCTGGAGCTGTAAAAATAAGTTTTTAAACAAAATCGGCCAAAGAGTACTAATACTTTACTGATGTACTTTTTCAGTTTTTTTCGATTTTCTCAAAATTCGCTCCAACTGTTTTGATTAAAATTCAAAAATCAATTATTTTTTTAGATGCTCTTTAAAGTGTATATTCTCATTTTGCCATTGAAATTTTCTGAAGACCACTTTACTCTTGTACTTCATAGAGACGATAAGAGAAATGGTTGCCATGATAACAAAATATAAATATTTTCGCATACTAATAAATTTTACATCTTGAATTCTACTATATCGGCAGAAACTAAATATATGTCGAGACGAAAAATCTGGTGTGACAAGCAGAACTCTGCGACAGTCACACCAGATTTTTAATTAAACTTGTTAATTATTTCGATATGGCTCGTAATAATTTTAGCTTAAAAAAAATAATTCGGTCCAGTTCATATTGAATCATCAAATATATATAAATATTTACTCGTTAAAAAAAAAGTCTATAACGCATGTCAGAGTGATCGAAATGAGCACGTGACAAGGTCAGGAAGATGGAGGGTGTGTCCGATGACGTCAACGGATTCTCGGAAATCCAGCCCTTGGTTCACATAACAAACCCTATTCAATATTTTTTGCCCTGAGTCCGCGTCCCTACTTTCCCATTCCGGAATTCCAGCCAGCTCGGCTGATGCAATCGGATTTCACTCTGAGCTCATCACTATGAACGAAACTGACAAGACAAGAAAATGTATTTTGATCTTTTAATGTAAATATTTGAAAAAAATGTATTTGTTTAACTAGTCGAGTAGTATTTTTAAAAATATTTTTTACTACTTGCTTGAATGAGTAGTTAACTTTTTATGCATGGAATTCCCAAAAGCCTTTAATGAAATTTTCCCTTTTCATTATTAATATTTAACAACAATGTTTGAATATTTAATGTGTAAAGAAATGAATTGCAGCTAGATATATTTCTTTTATTAGGCTGACGTTTCGGTCTTGGGCAAGACCATCTTCAGAGCTTGCGGACTATCAATATATGCAATACAATTAATAACTCAACCATATATTCCACATAATATACAACATTCGGTTACAGATATTTAAAAATATTAGTATGTATAATGACTGAATTACAATTTAGAAAATACAAAATTAGTAAAATAAGTCTGAGTACAGGCAGAATATTTATTTAAATTATATTGACTAGCAATTAATTTAAATAGCCTAAGATGCCGAAAAAAAACTAAAATTGTGCGACATATACAGTATTTGGTTAAAGAAGCGGAGGGAGGGGGGGGGTCGCCGAAATTTTTGATATAAACAAGGGGAGGATGCAGTGGTGCTTTCAAGATTTTTTATCAATATAATAGACCCTTTTCAGAATTCTAAATTACGTTAAAACAAAAAAATGTCAAGGTTCTCCCATAAGGCCAAAAAACGTCTGTCTTCTTTTATTTCCGCAGTTTGCCTACCAAATAAGAGATTATATATGAGAGAGGAAACGCCCATTTCTCATATCACCTCTTAGAAATATAAAAATCTGGTGTGACTGGCGCACAGCACACAACTTTCTCTTACCTTCGGTAATCGAAAGTTGTGTACTGTGCTTGTCACACCAGATTTTTTGTGTCGAGATATATTTAGTTCCCGACAGTACGGAACATATGAATTCAAGATGTAAAATTTATAAGTATGGGAAAATATTTATATTTTGTTACCATGGCAACCATTTCTCCTATCTTCCCTATGAAATACAAGAGTAAAGTGGTCTTCAGAAGATTTCAATCGCAAAATGAGAATATACATTTTAAAGAGCATCTAAAAAATAATTGATTTTTGAATTTTAAAAAAAATCGTTGGAGCAAATTTTGAGAAAATCGAAAAAAACTGAAAAAGTACATCAGTAAAGTACTAGTACTCTTTGGCCGATTTTGATTAAAAGCTTATTTTTCCGGTCCCGGGGGGTGTTTAACTTATATATAAAATTTCAACCTCATAGCTCAATTCCTTCATGCTTAAAATTGAACACACACCCACCCACCCACACACCCACCCACCCACACACCCACCCACCCACACACCCACCCACCCACAGACAGACCATGTCGCGAAAACCACTTTTTTGGATTCAGGGGACCTCAAAACGTGAAGATCCATCAAAATCTCGACATCGAATTTTTGACATGAATCCAATACTTTCTCTCTATATATATATTACATATATACATAGGTAAGAGAAAGTAATAAAAAGAAAAAGATTTAAATTCCGTTACCATGGCAACCATTTCTATCTTTCCTATGAAGAACAAGAGTAAAGTGGTCTTCAGAAGATTTCAACGGCAAAATGAGAATATACATTTTAAAGAGCATCTAAAAAATAGTTCATTTATGAATTTTAAAAAAAATCCTTGGAGGGAATTTTGAGAAAATCGAAAAAAACTGAAAAAGTACATCAGTAAAGTACTAGTACTTTTTGGCCGATTTTGTTCAAAAGCTTATTTTGAGATTCTTCAAAGGTACCTAAGTTAAATATAAAATTTCAATCCGCTAGCTCAACTCCTTCATGCTAAAAATCTGTCCACACACACACACACACACACAGACGCACACACACACACACACATACACACACACAGACCAATTTGCGGGACCCACTTTTTTTGGACTCAGGGGACCTCAAAACATGTATATTCATCAAAATCTCGACATCGAATTTTTGACATGATCGCAATACTTTCTCTCTCTATATATTTCATATATAGGGTACGAGAAAGTAAAAATACTGGGTTTAGGCTATTGGTAAATCGATAAATTAAATTGAAAAATATTGGCACGAAAATCTAGAGTCCCGATTTTGTTTAGATTGAAAAACATTTGCATTTTGAATAACGTATTACGAAAATACGTCTTTCTTTCAAATATGATTGATTACGTTATCAAGTTTCATCCTTTAATATTTTCCGGCTGTGGTTAGAATAGGCCTCTATAGAAAGCAAAAGGTTAAAAGTCCGACGTCGAAAATCACTCTAAAGATTGTCCAAGGAAGTTTAGGCACTGAAAGTTATTGTTGTAAACTACGTTTGAACGACCATTTGTATTATTTATTTTCTAAAAGAATTTAATGGAGAACATACTATTTAAAATAATTTTTTTTTACTTTCTCTTACCTATATGTATATGTAAATATACATAAAAATTTATTTAGAGAAAATATTGGATTCATGTCAAAAATTTGATATACACGTTTTGAGGTCCTCTGAATCCAAAAAAGTGGTTTTCGCGACATGGTCTGTCTGAGTGTGTGTCTGGGTTCAATTTAAAGTATGAAGGAATTGAGCTAGAAGGTTGAAATTTTATATTTAAGTTAGACGCCTCTCCAAGGGGTGAAAATAAGCTTTTGATCAAAATCGACCAAAAAGTACTAGTACTTTATTGATGTAGTTTTTCAGTTTTTTTTCGATTTTCTCAAAATTCGCACCAATGATTTTGATTAAAATTCAAATATCAATTATTTTTTAGATGCTCTTTAAAATGTATATTCTTATTTTGCCATCGAAATATTCTGAAGACCACTTTACTCTGGTACTTCATAGGAAAGATAGGAGAAATGGCTGCCATGGTAACAAAATATAAATATTTTCCCATATTTATAAATTTTACATCTTGACTTCTAGCCCACGGGGCTTGGAGTAGTTGGTAGCGTGTCTACCTTCTATACCGAACGTCGCGGGTTCGGACCCCAGGCAGTCCGATAATTTTATTTAAGGCATTTGGATACCAAATGACTTAAATAAGAATTCCTGGACCCCAATATGTATAATAATCATTAACGGATATCGTTTAAAGTCTTAAATGGCCTAAGTTGCCGAAAAGACTGTGAATGAGTGTGTCAATGAGAAAAAAGTGCGAATGTAAAAAAAAAAAAAAAAAAAATCTTGAATTCTAATATATCGGCGGAATCTATGATAAATATATGTCGACACGAAAAATCTGGTGTGACTCACATTATTAGATTTTTTTTTTAATTAAATCTTTAAAGATAAAATGTTTGTATTTGATAGTAAACATCATTCTAAAATTAATTTTTCTATTAATACTCTTAGTATTTTCTAAAAATAAATTAAAACATTTATATAATTTTAGATTTTGTTTAATTTTAAAGTTAATATTCAAAATTTAGTTAGTTAATTGCGTATAGCAAGGTAATGATGATGGATTCTGGACGGTAGCCAGAATCAAAGAAAGAAGTTCAAATATTATTAATTCAACTCACGAACGGTTAAAGAAAAATATAATAAATTAATTTGAAAACAAACTAAGAGAAAATTTTTCCATTATATACTCCTTATATAGGTCTATGTGTCAACATGGTCAAATATTTTTGCAGGGAATAGATCAAAATAAAAATGAATAAATAAATAAATGGAGAATATTTTGTTTAATTAGTTGTATAAAAATTTTATTGTCATCACTATCTTATCTGATGTTTACCGGAGATTTAGATGATAAATTAAAAAAAATAAACTTTTCGTGATCCCCTCTAACATGCCACTATAGACACATGATTTGTAAGACGTTGTCACTCAAAATTTTAAAGAATGAGTGAGTAGTACTATAATTTTTGTTAGTCTTAAGTGAGCTCGCACCTCGAGTTTAGAATTAGAAAGGCAACACGTTTATATTTAGAATTTTAATTTCTAATCTCAAGTACATGTATACGGTATGTATAAAACATTTCAAAAAGAGAAACCAAAATAATTTCTATGTTATAATTTTATACTGGATGATAATATCAAGAGTACCGTTTTTATTAAAGCCCTCAAAAAGTTTTATATCAAGTGACGTCCAGTGGCGGATCCAGAGATGTTTCTCGGGGGGGGGTAATCTGGAGTGACTGGTCGCACAGCACATATTTTTTTCTTAGTTTCGGTAATTTAAAAGCGCATTCTGTACTTGTTTGCCAGAATATAAATACAAATCAAATTTTTAAGTATTAATTTTTAAAATTTTTCATTAAAAATACTTTTTTTTTTTTTTTTTTGAAAAAAAGTATTTTTTTCAAATCGCAGGGGGTCAATTACCCCCTTTACCCCCCTTGTATCCGCCCTTGGTGACGACTTCAGATTGCGCAGAAAAGTTTATTAAAATTAAAAATCTCGACATGGAATTTTGGACATGATCGCAATACTTTCTCTCTATTAGGGTCAGAGAAAGTAAAAAAAAGTGACTGTTTTAATTGCTAGTGTGTGGAAAAGTTGCTTCCTTAAAAAAAAAAAAAAAAAAGTAAAAAAATTTAAAATTATTTGAGATCTTCATTCACCGTATCGTATTTTCCAAAATACGGGAATTTGCAAAAAATTTTTCAAATTTCATTGAAGTATGATCTCAATCGATTTAAAAATTTCGTTTCTCTAACTTTAGCGTTCTCTAATGCTTAAAAAAAAAAAAAAAACATCACGTTTTTCGGCACACCCTAATGTGAATATTTTTTGAGCTGTTTTAAGCCACTTATCATCATTAGTTGCAGTTGATAATTTGTGGTGGTGGATTAAGCATTTCGAAGAATAGATATCAATTTTCTTGTTGCTTATTTTTCCAATTCCTCTACAAAACAATTTCTAATAGTTTAAGTAGAAGAAATTCGATGGATGAGTGGTAATTATTAGGATTAGGTAGATGTAGGCAGCCAGCAGGTGATAAAAACTCTATTTGATTATCGTCGACGTTTTGGAATCACATCGATCCCATCTTCAGGACGATAATAACAATAACAGTTTATCGTCCTGAAGATGGGATCGATGTGATTCCGAAAAGTCGACTATAATCAAATAGTTTTTTTTAATCACTTGCTGGCTGTCTACATCTACCTAATCCTAATCAAGGGCCGATGCAAGGGGAGGGTAAAGGGGTAATTACCCCCCCCCCCCCGAGATTTGAAAAAAATACTTTTTTTTCGAAAAAAAATTTATTTTTAATGTAGAATTTTAAAAATTAATACTTAAAAATTTGATTTGTATTTATATTCTGGATAACTAGTACAGAATGCGCCTTTAAATTACCGAAATTAAGAAAAATAGTGTGCTGTGCGACCAGACACACCAGATTACCCCCCCCCCCCCCGAGAAACACCTCTGGATCCGCCCTTGATCCTAATAAACAATTTCTATAGTTTTTTTTATTATATATTTTTATGTCCAAAATTAACTGGCAATCAAAGTTTTCCAATTGAATTTTCATTTAAATTCGTAAAATAATTTCAAGTTTCCAAATTTGTACAAAAATTCGGACATTTATGATAAAAAAAATAAAATTAAAATTAAGAAATAATTATCTTAAATATTATATATGTAATTTCTTATTTATTAATAATTAAGAAATAATTTAATCAAGTGCCCCTAAAAGGGCTAGAACCATTGTTCTTCCCGAGTAACGCTTTTTATTGAGGGGAGATTTTTTCTCATCACAAGAGAAGGCCTATACAAAAATCTATTATTTTTAATTTTTTAATTTTTTTTTTTGAATTGTCCGACATTATGAGGTGCATGAGGTTCGGAAGTAAATACAAATATTCATCAGTAATTTAAAATTTTATATAAATTTACCTTTTTCAGGTAGTTTTATTTTGAAGAGTGATTTTCTTTTTATTTTTTTTTCTTTTAAGTTATTTTCTAATTATAGGTAGTTTGGAATTTCTAAGGAATTTCAGAAGGTGAAAAATAACCTCTCGATTTAGATTGATTTATTGTCTTCTAAAATCTTTTTTAAAGATTTTTTTAACTTGGAATAAAAAAGGTTAACTTCTTTTTATCCCAAAAAAATGCAAAAATATTTATTTCAATTGAATTGACTACCAATTAATTGAAACAAATGGCCTCAGATGCCGAAAAAGACTTCAAACAAATTAAAAAAAAAAAAAAAAATCAAAATAAATTTCTATAAAATAAATGAGATTGTTTATTCATTAATTCAAAAAATTGGGTAAAGATTAGCCAATAAATAACAAATCTTGTAACCAGAAGACAAGTATTTTTTTCTTAACATTTTTTGATATTCCGGTTCTTATGCAGTTGGAATATCCGAAATGAAAAATTCTTCTGAATTAAATTTTAATTTTGCCAAAATTCTCTAAAAACCGACGTTAAAATTTAAAATAAACAAATCGGGTAGTAATTAAAACGTAAGTAATCTAAAAACAATCAGCGTTAAAAAAATGAATGAAATAACCTTGCTTTTTAGGTTAAGGACGCCATTTTTATTTTAAACACGACGTTAAAATATTAAAGGCAGACATTAATTTTTAACACTATTTACTAAAAGTTTTTGCTTTGGCTTTAAAGTTTTTGTTTACAGAATAGCTATTTGAGACAAAGAAGAGATTTTGAATAGCATTTTTTAACGCTGATTGTTTTTACATTACTTTTTAACACCCATTTGTTTATATTAAATTTTAACGTCTGTTTTTAGAGAATAGACCTGTTTGTCATCTAAGAAATCCCAATCTTAGTAATTCTGTTAATTTTTAAGAACTTATATACTTAAATCTAAGCTTTATTTTTATCATTAAGACTATATTTAAGTTTGTTTAAATATAGACTAATTTAAAGCCTCTTTTATCTCATTTTTTTTTAAACTTCATCTTTATTCCAATATCTGGTTCTGTGCCAAGCTCATAAAAAAATAGTCTGTGAATGCAGAGCTGTTTGTGTTTATTATAGATCCATACGTACGATGCATATTCATTATCATATTTATAAATAGTCTTCAGAAAATAAATTCCAAAATCCGGCTTGGCTTCTATATATTTTTCCATCATTTTTTTTTTTTTTTTTTTTTTCAAAAATCAAAAATTGTAATAGGTAGGCCTATATACTGAGAAAGGATTGTGATCATGTCAAAAATACGATGTGGAGATACAGGTTTTGAGGTTCACTGAGTCCAAAAAAGTGTTTTCCCAAATTGGTCTCTCTGTGTGTGATGGTTTAAGGCAAAAAGGAAATGAGTTAAGAGATTGAAATTTTATATTTAAGTTAGGTACCCTCCAGAACAGTTGAAATAGGCTTTTGAACAAAATCTGCCAAAATATAGGCCTACTGGTATTTTAATGAAGTATTTTTTCACTTTTTTTTTTATTTATTCAAAATTGATTCCATCGATTTTTATTAAAATTCATAAATCAACTATTTTTTAGCCCTAGGGCCTTGGATTAGTGGTTAGGCCATTGGTACCAAGAGTCGCGGGTTCGCATCCCGGCCCATGCGACAAAAATTTATTTAAATTGATTGGCTACATACCAATTTAAATAAATAGAGACAGGGTATGAATCGTCATAGAAGCCGAAAAAGAATTTAAATAAAAAAAAAAAAAAACTATTTTTTAGATGCTCTTGAAAAAGTATATCAGTAAAATTTTTCGTGCAAATTATTTGAAGTACACACTAATGTGGAAGCATTCGTAGCTCAACGCCATCTATCGACACAAAAAAATCTAGTGGAAAAAATAGAGCCTATTTGACATCTAGAGTAAAAATTTGCCACCCTAAGCAAGGCCAAACAAGATTAAACCTTGGGTTACAAGAACAAGTTTATATTTTAAGGACATCGGGAAACATTTTCCCTGTTATACTGGTATATTTAAATAAATATGAAAAATCTAAATATCAAGATAAAAATTAAAGACATAAAAAACTAGGAGGGCGTCTCCTTTTGAAAATTTAATATGGTATACAAGGTCTTTTGCCAAGGGGCAAATTTTGAAAAAAAAAAAAAAAATCACTAATTTTGAATGTAAAGTTTGCAGAGGATTTTTAGGCCAAGGGTTCAAAGTATGGTCCGTACTTAGAACCTTTGGGCTAGAAAATGATCACATAGCAAGGGCGGATACAGGGGGGGGAGGGGGGTTCCCCCCCCATTTTAAAAAAATTTTTTTTTAAAAAAAAAAATTATTTTAAATATAAAATTTTAAAAATTAATTTAAAATTTTTTTTTTTTTTTTAAAAAAAAAAGAAAAAAAAAAAAAGGTGGGGGGGGGCCACCCCCTCCTCACATAGGAGTTGAAAAAGTCAACTGGTCATTTTATTCACGTTTTACAAGGCTTCTGGTCAAGGTTGGCAGAAGCTTGTAAGGAAAACTTGTAAAAAATGTCTAAAAGTAACCCATATTCTTTTATTTATTTTAACATGAGAAAGATAACCTCATTTTTTTATCAAAAATAAGATTAATAATAGCATACAGTATACCCTTTTATATCCTTATGAGCTAGCTAAACCACTAAAATCTAAACCATGTAAATCTACCAAAAAGAGATATCCAGAAAATAAGGGTTTATAGAGATAATTAAAAAATATTTGAAAACTTGGGGGATGAACAATCAAATTTAAATATAAATCACTTCCTCATTATTTCAAGCCATCCAAAGTTTCATAAAATTTCTAAGAAATATGAGACGTGTTTCCTGTTCGAAGTCGCAATTCTTTTTAACGATTTCAAAATAAGAGGAAAAAAAAGACCGGGGCTGCCCTTGCGGTCACGCACATCGATTGATAGCCGTATGACGTAAAGGAGGCTCGACTGGCTTTCATCCAATGACATACTGCCACGTCATCGTAGTCGGCAAACAACCCAATAGACAGGTCCGTATGCTTGGCGCTGCGGGGGCCCGGAGCCTACGCCCCCCTGGCATTCACTCCGCACGTCTCGCGGTCGTTCACTCATTAACAGTTCCTCTTACACTTGCACACCCCAAAGAAGACGAGAAAAAGGATAAATGGTCTTTTTTAAAACCCATCCTGTGAGTACCTCCTTGTCTAATGAATAAAACGATGAATGATTAATTATTTGATTAAACCTATCAGAAAAATTTAGTAGTGGGTGTAGGGGGTAGTAATTTAATTCACGGCTATTACCAGAAATTTTATTTTATTTTATTTTTATAATTTAATATCTCTTTTGAACAATTTATTGTTTGTCAAATTAATTTAGAAATACATTCAGTGATTTATTAACTGTTATTTTATTTATTTCGCCCCTTCGGCTACTGAGGCCATATAGGGGTTTGAACGTATTACATATATTTTATTTAACAGACCCGTACCGGGGACGTTCCACACGCTGATTCCTCTGTGCCACCCACTCGAAAATTGTTATTTAAATAACTAAATATCATTATTATCTAATAAAATAGGCTAAGGGGATGATTAAAAAAATAAAAAAATAAAAAAACCTTAGGTTTTTACTTGCTATTCATTTTACTATTCTAATTTTTGATATTGATTAAAACCATCCTGATAGCTGAATCATAGTTAAAATGTTAGCATAGAGAAGAATAAGAAAAAACAGTAACTGGGGTTATTTTATTTAACCTCAACATTGCCTAAATACACTAGGGCCTACTCTATCTAAATTATTTATAACAAATCAATGTAAAACAGGTTTAGGTCGGTCTCTCCCTCCGAGGGGTGTCCCATAAAAAGTTTAAATTCAAATTTGAAATTAAAAATGTTTCAGTAATTAAATTAAATTAATTCTGGGCTAATAAAAACAAAAATATTTACAAAAATTTTCGACCCGGAAAAGACATAAAATTATTGTTTTCATCTTGAAAATAGATTAGTATAAATCGGGCCGAAGGTCTTCTCTCATTGGCGCGCGCATAATCTTTTTTTAGGTAACAAGGAATGGAATTTATTGGATGAAACCCTTCTCGTCTGGAGAACTATTTCGAAACTATAACTTTTTTTTTTAAGTGAGTGAATAAATCGTGTAGCCTAGGAGATAGAGCTCTATCTCGTTTATCTTGACAATTAAAAATGTTAACGGATTAACCCAATAACCTAAAAAGGATTTATCGCTTAGATACTGACTTGAAATTTTAATAATGAGTTCAGAAGATAAGATGGTCCAGAACAAATAGGCAACAAATTCCTAACAGTAGATAAAACAAAATGCTAATTAGAAGAGGTGAGCTAAATAAATATTTTTAATGTTTGGTATTCGTTGTTTTGCTGGAAGGTAGGCAACCCAAATGCCCAATTCATTCATGAATTTTTTATTATATAATCCTTACATTTTCTAGATGTCTAGAACGGACCATTAATGTTCATTTGTTAATTTCTAGGTGAAATTTAACAAGCAAATGCAGTGGCGTACCAAGGGGGGGGCGGAGAGGGCGGTCCGCTCCAGGCCCCGTCCCGGCATAGGCCCCCAAATATTTATAAAAAAATTTTGAATGAAAATTTCTCTTTGAGAGGCCCCGGGGCCCTCAGGGCTCAAGTAAAAACGGAAAAACTTAGATAAAAAAAAAAAATTTAATGAAAATTTCTCTTTGACAGGCTCTGACCTCTTGGGGTTCAGGGATATACAGTATTTTTAAAATATTTTTGTGTATGAAGGAGAGGGATATGTAAAGATGAGCACCCCCCCCAAAAAAAAAAATTCAATAGAAGCTTACACCTCTGGTACAAAATGTGTAAAGGCCCCCTCTTCTAGTGCCGCCCCAGGCCCCCAACTGCCTGGTACGCTTCTGAGCACATGACCGTTCTGGAGCAATTAATCGAAAAATTCATTAGTTAGAATCTCCCAGCAATGAATTATGAGTCTCATGGATTAATGTAATATTTATTTCCTTGTTAAAATTTATTTTAAAACTAGCAGAAAATAGAAATTTTATTTTAAATATTTATTGTTAGGAAGTGATTGAAATAGATTTTGCGAATGTTTATAACTTCGTCTTTCCTGCACATGACTTGTATACGCCTTGAAATTTAAAATAGTACTAGAATAGATGGGAAGGAGTTCTGAACGAAAAGTGTAATCAAGATAAAATTGATTTATGAATTTTAATCAAAATCGTTGGAGCGAATTTTGAGAAAATCGAAAAAAAAAAAAAAAACTGAAAAAGAACATCAGTAAAGTACTAGTACTTTTTGGCCGATTTTGTTTCAAAGCTTATTTTCACGATTTCGGGAGATGACTAACTTAAATATAAAATTTCAACCTCTTTGTTCATTCTCTTCATGCTAAAAAATGTCCACACAGACACACACACCCACACACAGACCAATTTGCAGGACCGACTTTTTTTGGACTCAGGGGACCTTAAAACATGTATAGTAGTGTAAGGAGAAGGTAGAAAAAATGGACTGCTTTTCTTCAACTCTTAAAAACAGCGAATCTCTGATTTTTTAACTTTAAATGTGAGCAAATCACAGATGTTCACTTGTGGAGGATAAAAAATAGCGCACTTAAAATATCGCCAGTAGGCTCCACGAATGTCCTTGTGAGGGCGATATTTTAATTGAAATAAAAAGTCTTGTTTTTATTTTGACTCCATCACCATTAAGCCTAGAGCCACAGTTTTTCGTCAAAAGATTTTAAATGAATACATTTTTAGTAAGACTATTATTTTAATCTGGGAGATTTTTAACGATGGTGTCTTTAACGATAATTTGTTTTCAAGCTTAATTCTTTTTTGTGTCCCCTTTTCTATATTTCTTCAGAATTTTTTTAAAGTAGAGGATATGAAAGAGAAATTTATTTCATATAATTTCAAAATAAATGATTTTTTTTTATTAAATCAAATATTTTGCAAACATGAGAAAGAAGAAATAAAGAAGCTCTTTTTTCAAGACTTAATAAAAAAACTTCTTTTGCCTGATGTTAATTTTCAAAGCAACTTAATTAATCCATTAAGTAACAGGATAAATGCAATCATCTAATTAGTCCGTAAATGAACTTTAAGTCCTAGGGCTTTAAATTTCTAATAGAAACCTTAAAAATTTATTCTTTAACAAATTTAAATACTAGAATGAAGTTTTATTTTTGAAAAAATCAATTTTGACATGCGTCCTTAAAGAACAACATTTGAAGAAGACTTTTACCGATAGATTGAATAGTAGGCTGGGATCAGTAGAGTAAAGGGGTTGGAGAATAATAACCAGCAAATTTATAGCTCCACCTGACGTCCTTTTATTTGGCAGATATTTCGATGCGTAAAACACACATCATCTTCAGTGCCGCGAGGATGATATAAATAGACTAAGCCCACCTACTATATCCTCGCGGCACTGAAGATGATGTGTGTCTTACGCATCGAAATATCTGCCAAATAAAAGGACGTCAGGTGGAGCTATAAATTTGCTGGTTATTATTCTCCAACCCCTTTACTTTTACCGATAATTGACAAAGAGATATAGTAATTAATAACATTTAAACATGGTGTGACTTGTCGCACAGCACACAACTTCAGTAAGAGAAAGTTGTATGTTAATTAATAACAAAATTGTCTCCTTGTTTTAGAGGACAGTACGGGAGAAAATTCGTCAATAAATAAACCCACTCTATATGAAGAGAATCAATTCTTATACGATCAAACATCATACTCCAAATTGGTGTACGAGAAACATTTAATTGAAAAAAACTTTTCAATCCTAGATTAGCTACTCAAAATCCAAATAAATAGACGATTCAGGAAACGATTTAAAATTTATAATTTCTTTTAAAAATTGCAAAAAAGATAGATATAAAAACAAAATATGATAAAATGAAGCATAAGCTCGATCGATCACCATGGATCGAAATAAAATTATCAAAGAAACCCATTTGACCGAAGGCATTCTAAATTTGGAGTGATTAGGGCCATTGACAAATAAAAATCAAAACCAAATTAAATTTAAAATCTATTAGTGTCATTACCTAAATAAGAGAAAGTAAAAAGGGCCGAGGATTATCTTTAGAAAATTTTATTAAGCAAATTTCAGTAAAATGAGACTATTTTGTCCGAAGTAGAGTCAGTTTCAATATTAACCCGCCACCCCTAGAGAATAGAGCCTTGAAGTTAGACAACCAAAGTGCAATAAATAAATATTTTGCAGTGGAAATACTATTTTTTGAGACAACAATTACGGCAGCTAAGCGCTCTGGTTGTCTAACTTCACGGTTCTATTTTCTAGGGGTGGCGGTTAATATTGAAACTGACTCTACTTCGGACAAAATAGTCTCATTTTACTGAAATTTGATTTGTTTACGGTAATAATAACATGAAATAGGTCTAAATATTTTTTAAAGATCCGATTCTTTCATCGTGAATTAATATTTTCTATTATCACACAGGAAGAGAGTTATCAGTTTCACTTAGGAAATAATAGGACCAAGATTAGTACATGTATAAAACGCATATAATAGTCACTATCTATCTGAAATATAAAACACCAACCTCTTCACTTTTCCTTTTATATATTATCCCTAATAATAATAATAGTTTAATAATATATGGAGAGAAAATAAGATAAATTAAAGCCTACTAGCTTGTTGTGTACTTGTTTTCAGATAAACTGTTGTTTTCTAAATAAAATTCAACATAGATCGCTAGATCAACCATTGTATTTGAATTTTTGCCTGAAGAAGGCCATAGAATTAGTAGCCGAAACGTTGTATCTTATACAAACAAATAAAATTATCTAAAAACGAGTATTTTACGTCATTACGTAAAACGACGCGTCGCTAAGTGGCAGAAAGAGCCGCCGAGAGTCTTGTCGGGCCCCGGGGATATACGTATATTAATAAGGCCCTCTCCCCAACCCCTCCCTGCATATTCTTTCTATTTAATATTTATTGTGTAATAATGAGTGATTTTTTTTTTATTTCAGGGCCTGAACGCGAAACTCGCGTTCACGCAATTGCAGCAGCGGCGCTAAGTTCATCTTTTCAACATGGTTACAATACAGGAGTTATTAATGCTCCAGAAAGGGTAAATAAAAATTAACTTTCTTAAAATATTTGGCCTAATTAAGCAATTATGTCCAATGCAATATATTCGCGAAGATCTAATATAAAAATTTAAGGCCAGAATTAAGTATTCTAATTGCCTGGACCCCCAATATATATATTATTAATATAACGGTATCGTCAAAGTCTTAAATGGCCTAAGTTGCCGAAAAGACTGTGTGAATGTGAGTGTGAATGAGAAAAGAGTGTGAATGTTTAAAAAAAATTGGTTCGCGCCCCCTCTTTCCTTCGGTAATGAAAGTTGTGGTGCTGTCTCACCAGTTTTTTTTGTCGCATGTATTTAGTTTCCGACAGTGGGTCTTCGATTTTCCAAGATGTAAAATTTATAAAATGGCAAAATATTTATGGTGTTACCATGGCAACCTTTCTCCTATCTTTTCTATGGAGTACAAGAGTAAAGTGGTCTTCAGAAAGATTTCAATCACAAAATGAGAATATACATTTTTAAGAGAATCTTAAAAAATAATTGATTTTTGAGATTAAAAAAAAATCGTTGGAGCAAATTTTTGAGAAAATCGAAAAAAACTGAAAAGTGCATCAGTAAAGTACTAGTACTTTTGGTCAATTTGTTCAAGCTTCGTGTCACGTCCCATGGGCGTGCCTAACTTAAATATAAAATTTCAACTTCCTAGCTCTTTTCGTTCTTGGGATATTTTGTTCAAGAACCACACACCAGACAAAGACAGACAGACAGACAGACAGACAGACAGACAACCACTCGGAAAACCACTTTTTTGGATTCAGGGGACTCAAAACGTGATATCATCAAAATCTCGACATGAATTTTTGGAAAAGAAGTATTCTAATAAAAAAGAAAAAAACAGCAAAAATGTTTTCTTTGAAAATAAGCCTTACACCTGCTATCCCCAAAAAGTAATCTCAACAATCAAGAAACTTTCTTATAAAAATTAAGTTCATATTATTGTATTACATTAAATAAATAAATAATATTAAAAAGTTTTTTTCTTATAATGATTGATTTATTTTACTTACAGCTTATTGAAGATTGGTTGCGGACGGTTTTGGCTAAACGTGCCAATGCCACCATAGAACAAGTTCCTGAATCGCAGGTGTTGATGATCTGGTCCATTGCAGTTTCCATCTTCTGCGTGGGTGGAATGATCGGTGGTGCTCTCACTTTCATTATTGCAGATCGCCTGGGAAGAAAAAAGGACTTCTTTATAATAATATACTTGTATTTGTGGCTGCTCTTTGTCAAGGTAAATATTTATTCTTTCAATTTTAAATAGAAGGATCCATTCATTTTTCATATTTCAAGAGATAAGAGCTACTTAAGTAGTGTTTACTTAATTAGATAGGCTGGCGCCAAAAGAACGTGCACATTAATAGCAAGTTTTTAAATCGCCTGCTGAGAATTATAGTGGCGAAAGTCCGAAATTCAACAATTCAACATTTCGTAGGCTTAACTCAAAAATTGAATTTTAGGACTTTCGCCTCTATGATTCTCAGAAGACGATATGTGCATTTTTTTTCCATTAGAACTAGTAACCTATAATGTGGATCGAGCGTATCTATTTATTTACTATTTTTATTAAGCCTTATCCATTATGATATGTTTGATGAATGGGATTTAAAAAAAAAAAAAAAAAAGATAGAATTTAAATAAATTCATTAATTTTATTTAAATTAAACAGGATTAGCCAAGACATGCAATTCCTACGAGATGGTCATTCTTGGGAGATTTATAATCGGTATTAATTCCGGTTTGAATGCTGGATTAGTGCCAATGTATCTCACAGAAATTTCACCGAAATCTTTAAGAGGAGCGGTATGTAATATTACATTTAAGGTTCTATTTAATATTAGAAATTAGAATAGTCTACTGGTAGCCAATTAAAATGAAATAAATTTTTATCGCATGAGACCTTGATCCCTAACACAAGAGGCAGAAACTTTACCACTGAGCTCTAAAAAAAGTTTGAAAAGTTCAGGCATTCTCAAAATTTAAATATTTCTTTGTGCTTTAATACATTCTGATTAAATAATGTTTAATGTCATGAGACTAATATTTAAACTTGGTTTTTAAATAAGTTTTGAAATTAGATAAGGGGTGGTCCACATATTACGCAACGCTTTTTTTGACGATTTTCTAGCCCCCCATGTCACAGTTAGTCACATACAAACAAACCCCCTACAAATATTGCCACACCCCCCCCCCCCCCTAATAAAATTTCTTATTGAAGAGTCAAAAAAATCCAAGACATAGGCAGCCAAAATTATTTCTTTTACTAGTGATGAGAAGTGGCTGTAGACTTTGAATTGGGTATAGGAGACTTTGCAGCCAAGGAAATTAAATAAAAAACTTATTTAATTATTAATCGTCGACGTTTCGGTCGCAAGTCACGACCTTCCTCAATTTAATTTCCTTGGCTGCAAAGTCTCCTATACCCAATTATTTCTTTTATTATTGCCGTTCCAGGCTGACGTTTCGGCCACTGGTCTAGGCCATCTTCAGAGCTAAAATATTTTCGTACATTTTATTACAACATGTTATTGTGGCACTTTCTATAAAATCTGCCACAATAACATGTTATAATAAAATGTACGAAAATATTTTAGCTCTGAAGATGGCCTAGACCAGTGGCCGAAACGTCAGCCTGGAACGGCAATAATAAAAGAAATAATTTTGGCTGCCTATGTCTTGGATTTTTTTGACTCTTCAATAATACTTCCAGCCACAAAGACATACCTCAAAATTTCTTATACAAAATTCATCCTTTTTTTAGTAAATTTTCCCTCGTGACTCAAATAATCACTCCATTTTTCCAGGTTATGAAAATCATTCGAACTTTTTTTTTTTTTTCAAAAAGTTTTATAAATTCATTGTTGGAGAAACTCCCGAGTCCCCGAGTCCCCCGGATTTTCCAGACCCCCCCCCCCCCCCTAACGCGTTACGTAATATGTGGACGACTCTTAATATTGGTTTAATTTAATTATTTTTATGAGCCATATAGTAGATAAGTTAACTTATAAAAGTTGATTTTATTTTTATGAATATATTGATGTTACAGGTGGGCACGGTATACCAGCTAGTGATCACTATTTCTATTTTACTATCACAAATATTCGGCCTAGATGTCCTACTGGGAACTCAAAATGGATGGCCCTGGTTATTAGCTGCAACAGCAATACCTGCGTTCTTTCAACTGGCTACACTACCACTTTGCCCCGAATCACCTAATCACTTACTCATCACTCAAGGGGATGAATTGTCTGCTCAACGAGGTAATTTTCTTTTTCAATCATAGAACAAATGTGAAGGGGATTGAAATTTATTTTTTCAAGATTTAGTTTTGAAAAATTATCGCTATTCCCTATTAGCCTTTGTCCCAATTCAGATATTCTAATTTAATTAAGCTATTAGCCGAGGGGATAAAGCAGTTAAGCTTTTAGGCCTTTATTAAGATAACTCGAGTTCAAATCCATATCATGGTAAAAAATTATCCAACTCTATTTGAGGAAGGTATCCCACCTCAGTATTATTCTCATGAAAGTTACCCTTCAGAGTAACTTCTTTTGAAGGAGGTATATAGCTGTTGTTATTCAATTAGGTAGAAAGAATGAGCAAGCAGCTAGTTATATTTCAATTTATTCATAAACCAGGGCCGACGTTTCGGTCACATATGGGACCATCTTCAGGGCTACAAATGATAAAAAAGAACATTTAACAGATAGATACAATCAATTACATAAATTTTTTTCTCTTTCTTTTGTTATATTTATAATTACCCAGGTTAATGTCTGAAAAAATTATATAATAATCCTCGCCAAGTTATATTGGGCATACACAATTGTACGTAGCTCAAGTCATTCGCTCTCTGTCCATGGTATGATAATAATATTATTTGAGGTATTATCATTATTGACCTAAGTACAGTGAGAGCCAAATTAAGTCCTCACCTGATAGCTTTAGCCTTAAGTATATGGTATAATATATGGTGAATGGTGAAATAATTTTATGATTTTTCGTTTTCCCTTTTCGGTCATTAAAATTATTTCACTATACAGCATATACTATACCATATACTTAAGGCTAAAGCTATCAGGTGGGGACTTAATTCACTGTACAATTGTGTATGCCCAATATAACTTGGCGAGGATTATTATATATTTTTTCAGACATTAACCTGGGTAATTATAAATATAACAAAAGAAAAAGAAAAAAATTTTATGTAATTGATTGTATCTATCTGTTAAATGTTCTTTTTTATCATTTGTAGCCCTGAAGATGGTCCCGAAATGTCGGCCTTGGTTTATGTCTAAAATGAAATATAACTAGCTGCTTGCTCATTCTTTCTACCTAATTGAACTTCAGAGTAACCATTACGTGTCAGATCTGACCAAGGGCGGATCCAGAGGTGTTTCTCGGGGGGGGGGGGGGGTAATCTGGTGTGACTCGTCGCACAGCACACTATTTTTTCTTAATTTCAGTAATTTAAAGGCGCATTCTGTACTTGTTTGCCAGAATATAAATACAAATCAAATTTTTAAGTATTAATTTTTAAAAAAATTTACGTTAAAAATAAATTTTTTTGCGAAAAAAAGGTATTTTTTTCAAATCTCGGGGGGGGGGGGTAATTACCCCCTTTACCCCCCCTTGTATCCGCCCTTGGATCTGACACAAATGACTGAAGACAGAGAATTTTAATCACAGGGATAAACTAAACACTTTCTATTTCAATTGTGAAAAACAAAAATATTCCTAATAAAATTTTAAATAATTTTTTTATGTGCATGTATGGAAAGGTGAGGCTAATATTTATTATCTTTTTTTATACTATTAGCTTTGACTTGGCTACGAGGCACCCTCGAGGTCCACGATGAAATGGATTCAATGAGGCATGAGTACGAAGCGAGTAAACTTCAACCTCGAATTAGTCTTCGGGAGATGATGACCAATCCAACACTTCGTATTCCTTTGATGATTGCAATCACAGTTATGATCTCACAGCAATTATCTGGAATTAATGCGGTAATTTTTTTTTTTCTATTATCTCAAGAAATCAAAGACGATGTAAATTAATATTCTTCATTTGGACAATGATCATACTCATTTTATTATATTTTCTCCAGGTTATGTTCTTCTCGACCAGAGTATTTAACTCTGCACACCTGTCGGTTCACACCTCACAATTGGCTACTTTGGGCATGGGCACAGTCAACGTATTAATGACGATCGTTTCACTTTTATTAGTAGAAAAAGCCGGACGAAAAACTTTGTTACTTGTTGGATATGTAGGCATGCTCTTTGTTACAATACTTCTCACAATATGCCTTAATTATACTGTAAGTATAATACTTTTATTTTGCGTCATATCCTTTTCTTTTCTTGTTTCCACAAAATAACTAAAAGAATATATTCAAAGAAGAAAGGATTTAATGGTTGCCTATCTTTTAGGCTTTAAACTTGCCTTATTTTTAGCCTAAAATCCTTTTATTTTGGGGAATTTCGATCTGTTACAATAAGAGCTCACTCCTAGGATATATAGAGATAATTTTTGGTGATTATTTTTAAGATTTTATAACTAGATACTGTTAGTGTCAAATTTGAAAAATTCACTCGATATAATTAAACAACGTTCATGTGGAGGAACTCCTGGAAATTTTGACAGAGACGTCATGTGTGAGAGGGGCAGAAAGAGTGGTCTCTGTCCTCCTCCCCCACGATTTTGAAAAAAAAAAAGATAATTATTAATCTTTAATTATTTTAATAGTCTATATTATAATTATATTTTGATTGAGAATTTTAGTAAGTACAGGGTTAGATTCAAAGAATTTTGTTAATTATTTGAAAAATGTATTCAAATTTAAAGGTTTTTATACAAAAGAAAAAGGAAGAAACAGGAGCAGTCAAAAAATTCGATTTTCAACAATTAACAAGACGTTTTGGGAAAACTTTATTCCTCCATCGAGGACGGAGTTGGTCATTATTAGGACTCGGATTTCGCCCTATTTGCCTTTTTTTAATTTATGGCTTAAAATTTAGGCCAATATGATATGTATACGTTTCATGAAATCTATATATATAAAAATGAAATGGGGAAAATGTATGTATGTATGTAAATATGTATGTACCAGGTATATGTTCTATAGAAATCCACAATTTTCAATGAATCCATTTGAAATTAAGTACACCTATAATACATGGCTCTGGGAGTAACGTAGTAATAATTTGAATCTCTTAAATGTTTTGGAAAATTAATTATAATCAAATTCTTCAATATGGGAACACAAAATCAACAAGTTGGCTAGGAAATTAGAGAGCGTCCTTTATGCTCTGAGAACCAGCTTCCTACCTGACTATGGACTGGGGGTGGGGGCTACGCAGCAGTTGAAAAACGAAGAGAGGACTCAGGTGACTGACCCTTTAAACAGTCATAAACAGACCCTTTTGTGCTGTTCCCAATCGGTACCCTCGCCTCGCTTGAATATAAGATCCTTCCTTAACATCTTAACACTTGCATTGCAACAAGAAATATCCCAAATTGGGAATAAACTTGCTCGCCGAAGGCGAGCAAGGGGTCCAGGGGGCGCAGAGGCATTTGTTAGTGCCTATAATGCCTATTTTGGCCGATTCTGGGTTTTAGTGCCTATTTCATCTATAAATGCCTTTTTTAGAGCCTATTTTAAGTTCAAATAGCCAATTTCAATTTTTTACGATTAGTACTTAAAAATTTGATTTCTATTTATATTCTGGCAAACAAGTACAGAATGCGCCTTTAAATTACCGAAATTAAGAAAAAATTGTGTGCTGTGCGACCAGTCACACCAGATTACCAAAAATAAGACATCAATCTTTAAAATTTTTTATATTATTTCTTAATTTCTGCCTTTTAAGTGCCTTTTAAAGTGCCTATTTTTACAATAAATGCCTTTTTAAGTGGCTATTTTAATAATTTTTAGTGCTTAGTTGCCTGCCTATTTTAAAGATTTTAAGTGCCTATAAATCCGAGCCCTAGTCATTATACATGCATTATGTACCGGTATAGTATGTATGGTATGTAGTCCCATTGAATAAAGTTTTTCTAAAATGTTTCGTTAATTTTGTAAATGGGAGGCTTTGTATTTTTTGGCTGCTCCTTCTCCTCTTCCTTTTGTATAAATAAACAGCCTCTGACTTCATTGGGTTAAAGATTATTTCAATAAATTTATATAAAATGATTTATAATGAGAAGCTTTGATAATATCCGCACTAATTCCAAAAAATGTTTTTTTTTTTTAGCAATTGGCCTCTTGGATTCCGTATGCAAGTATCGTTCTTGTGTTGGCATTTGTGATCATGTTTGCTACTGGACCCGGATCTATTCCGTGGTTTCTTGTCAATGAGTTATTCAATCAAAGTGCCAGACCGGCAGCTGCTAGCGCTGCCGTTGCCGTCAATTGGACCGCCAATTTTTTCGTCGGTATCGGATTTCTGCCTCTTCAGGTATTTAATTTTTAGCACTTTCATTTGAAAATTATTTTTTTAAATAATGAATTTTGTTTTAAATAATATTAAAAGAATGTCTAGAGAATAGATATCGACAATCTATATATATATATATATATATATATATAATTCGCTAATGTCCGTTTGTCTGTCCGTCCGTTCGAATGTCTGTCTGTCACGCTCTATTTAGGCAACGTCCCGTTGGAATTTTGAAATGAAATTTTATATGCATAAAGAGGATCTTCTACTTAGATTAGTATATATTGAGGAACTGTTTATAAAAAGATTTATTAGTATAGATTAAAATTTTCATATGTTCAGATCCAGGGGCGGCGCGTCCACTAGGCCAACTAGGCGGCCGCCTAGGGCGGCAAAAATGGAAAAATAAAAAAAATTTGGTTCCGCAAGCGGCACCCGAAAAAAATTTTGTTTCCGCGGGCGGCAAAAATTTTGTGTTTCTAAAAAAAAAAACAAAGGTAAAAAATTTTTCGGACGGAAAAAAATTTTGGTTCCGCGCAAGAGAAAATGTTCCGCATGCGGCACACGGGAAAAAATTTTGGTTACGCAGGCGGCAAAAATTTTGTGTCTCTAAAAAAAAAGGTAAAAAATTTTTCGGATGGGGAAAAAATTTTAGTTCCGCGCAAGAGAAAATGTTCCGCAGGCGGCACACAGGAAAAAATTTTGGTTGCGCGAAAAAAAAAAAAAATTTTCGCAGAAAAATTTTTGAGATCAGGGAAAATTTTAAGGAGGGGGCGGCAAATTAAATTTTTAAAGTTTTTTTTGTTGGGGGGGGGGGGCGCAAAAAAATATCTTGCCTAGGGCGGCAGAATAGCTTGCGCCGGCCCTGTTCAGATCAGTGGTGTAGCGAGCTTAAATCGCGCCCGGGGCACAATACCTTTTAGCGCCCCCCCCTTCCTTTCGAAAACCATATAATATTATATGTAAAATATACTCGCAAATTAATAAATAAATTAAGTAAAATTAATAAAGTCATAGGCTCAAGCTAGGCTTTAAATTTGAGACAAATTTATCCAGCAATATTTTGTTTTGCGGACAGTGGCGTCATTTGGGGGGGGGGGCAGGGGGGGGGCATTTGCCCCCCCCCCAAGGGCTCTGATTTTTATAAAATTTTATATTATTCTAAATAAAATGCTCCAAAATACATCTACGAGTATACAAACTGTACAAAATTAAACAATTAATTAAATTAAATATGTTTTGGCTAAATTTGAGTACCCATTTGTAAGTAAATTTTAAGAAAAAAAAAATGTTTGCCCCCTCCCCAAGAAAAAATTTGCCCCCCCCCCCAAGAAAAATTGAAATGACGCCACTGTTTGCGGACCATTTGGCGCCCCTTTGTGAGTAGTGCCCAGGGCATAATGCCCCCTCCCCTCGCTACGCCACTGGCTCTGATTCATTAAACAAAATTTTATCCTACAGGCCTATTACCATAACACGTTACCTTAAAACTCAAAAATGGTTTCAAAACGAACCGAAATAAAATCAGTAATAATTTTTTTTCACTTTTTCTAATACTTTCAGAAAAATAACGAAATTTATTGGTTTATTTTGAAATAATATGTAGGGCCTAGTTTCTATTTTAATAAGTTTTTCTTACTTTCCAGAATGTCCTTGGAGCCAACGTTTTCATCATTTTCATTGTATTTCTTGCAATTTTTTCAATTTTCGTTTGGAGAAAAGTACCTGAAACAAAAAATAAATCATATGATGAAATTCAATCTATGTTTAGACAAATTAGTTATGGATAAATTTTTACTAATTATAGACCTATTTTCTGTATATAAATTCCATCTTTATCGTATATTACGATTAAATACTATAGTTTATATAAGAAATTTTTCTATTTTTTAAAACGCTCATCTTTTTATATTATTTTAAATTATTTAAAATATTTTTTTAAGCTTATAAAAATAATTTATATACATGTATATTTGAAAATTTTATTAATATAAAGACATTTTCTTGAATAATTGTAATATAATTTTTTTTTAATAAAAACCATTAAAAATAAGATTTTATTTTAGTGCAGATCCTTCTTTTCCATGTGTGGTCAAATTGATATTCAAAAGCAGGGCCGGATCTAGAGGGGGGCAGTGGGTGCATGTGCCCCGGGCGGCAGATATCAGGGGGCGGCATTAAAGAAAGATTTACTAAAAAAAAGGTAAAATGATATGAATTTTATATAGAAAATTAAAAAGAGGGGGCAGCAAATTAAATTATGCCCCTCCTAAAAAATCTCGTAGTTCCGGCCCTGTTCAAAAGACACAAAACCGCTTCTGATTTAGATAACACAAAATATATAAATTTTTACCACTTTAAAAAGATGCGCCCTTAAATTTTAAATATTTCCTATTTGCATTATATAAAACAAACTGCGATTGATCTCGTCTCTGAGAAAACTAATACTTTACTGATGTTACTTTTTTAGATTTTTTGAATTTTCCCATTATTTCCTTTGATGATTTCTTTCAAATTTTACAGTGAGGGACAATATTAAGTCCCACCCATACGTTTTCCTCTTGTGATTATTTCATTGTTTTTAAAAAAATATTATATATTTTTTTAATGGAAACTTTCATGGTTCAAACCTAGAAAATTTCCAATAAAGATTTTCATTTTCTTTTAAAAAAACAATGAAATAATCACAAGCCCCCCCCGAAACAATTTCTATATACGCCCCCTACAAGAGGGAGAGTCATTCTTGTTCCTGAAGGGGGGCGCCAGTTAATGTAATTACGCCTCTGTATATGATGTCTTCAGCCTTACAAATTACTAATCCATATAAATGAAAAATTTAAACTCAATGGACACAGTCTCTTAGGAGATAAATAAAAAAATATATTTCCCTTCTAAAGGGCTGGAGATATTCCACATATAAAGAATTCGTTTGATTTCTTTGTTACAACAATTCATTAAATATATAATAGCTTTCCTCTTTTTTTTATTGATTATTCGTTTTCTTGTTTATTATTCATTAATTTTTAGCCCCCGGGCCTTGGTGTAGTGGTTAGCATTTTGGCCATTTGTACGAAGGGTTATTTAATTTGAAAGGCATTTGGATACCAAATGGCTTAAATAGAAATGCCTGGACCCCCAATAGATATATTTAAACATACGAGTATCGTTAAATAAAAAAAAGATTATTGCAGGAAGATAGGCAACCAACTCTTTAATGACAATTAGACTACGTCCATCATAACGAACCACGCATTATCAGTTATTAATTTCTAGTGAAATTTAAGAGAAGCTAGAGACAATTAATCGAAGATAGTGGAAATTTAAAAAAAAATTAAAAAATAATTTTTCAACCAATGTATGAATCCACTTTTTAGTGAAAATAGTTTTCAATACTTAAATATAGGAGGCTATTATTTTCGGCAGGGTTGATTGAAAAAACAATTGTATTTGTCTTCGAAATATAAAGTTAAATTAAACTCGCTGGAAAAATACAATTGTTTTTTCGATCAACCCTGCCAAAAATCATAGCCTCCTATAGTTGAGTTTGTCATCTCGGCGTCACTCTACATCAACAATAGTTTTCAATCAGGCCTATTTTCTAAGCAAAAACGTTAACTTTTAACATCTGTAAACAGCGATCATTCATTTTAACACCTCCTTGCATCAAATTGCTATTCTGTAAGCAAAAGCGTTAACATTTAGTCAATAATGTTAAAAATTAATGTCATGTCTAGGGGGGTGCCTTTAATATTTTAACGCCGTATTTAATGCATAAAAATGGCGTCTTTAACCTATAAACTAAGGTTATGATTTTGACAGCTTTGAAATAAAAGCAACATGTTAACGCCGTTGTTAAAACTTTGTTTAGAGAATAACAATTTTTAACGCTGATGTTATTACTTTACTTTTTAACACCCATTTGTTGATGTTAAATTTTAACGTCTGTTTTTAGAGAATAGACCTGTATTTACCCGTATGTTAAAAAAACTTTTAAAGCTCTCAAACACTTTCTGGTGTTGGAAAAAAACAATATAAATCTTCTAATTTAATTTTAATTTAGTATTACTTACGAAAGGTTTTTCAGGTAATCGGCTTGAAGAACCTCGAAGACTCAGCCCCCACTCCAACCCTAACGAAATGTTTTTCAGGTAATTGGCTTGAAGAACCTCGGAGACTCAGCCCCCACTCCCACCCTAACCATCTAAAACAAAAAAAAGAAATAATTAGTTTGCTGCTGCATAATATTTTATGAAAAATATTGAAAATTTCTTTAACTTACTCTGTAGACTGCTTCTTTCGGCTCAACAAGGGCTTCCCTACTAACCTAATCACACACTATCTAGGACCGGGACGGCCATCTAATTCTAAAATGAAGTTCCTCTTCTTTCTTGAGACGGTCGCGAACGCGGTACTCCCGGAAGGCAGGTAAGCCTTCATTATATCACTTCGGAACGATACGGTGAAAACGCGCCCACAACCCAAAGAAAGTTTGAGGATATGGAACACACAGGGACACTCATATGTACATATGTCATATGTACTCACGATCAATTAATTTCCGCCCACCTACCTATCAATGTCATTTAATAGCGAGCTAAATTGAGCAGAGTTAATTGATCTGATAATCATTCACGAGTTAGGAAGGGAGCCCGGCCATAACAATACTGAAGATCCCCCTTGATTGCTCATTTCAGAAACAGAATGACGTTGTTCAAGATGCCCCTTGAACAACGGTCAAAAGTGAAATGATCCTCTACTGGGAGCCCTGCCTAAACCTAAATGGGACGAACAACAACACCCTATGCCAGCATTGAGGAATCAATTCACAATTGAACGTCAATTCCAGAGAAAATCAGAGAATTCCGACAGAGAAGGCCTAAACCCCATATAAATAAATATACCTGGTATAAATGCGTGAGCGTAGAGATTTTCTAATTATTAAGCGCCCATATATAGACTCTAACAATTGCTAGCTAGATAATCTAATAAGAATTGCGTGTATTCTTAAAAATTAACATTAAGTTAGTAAACATAGAAAAGTGATCCCCTTAGAAAAGAATAATCCCATACACGCAAAACTTAAATCCTAATACGGAATTTATGTAATATTAGCTAAAATAATACATGCACACTTGAATTGTCTCATATGTTGATGTTGCTCCCTCAGTGGAGTAACGGGATGAAATGAGTACTGTGCATTATGCACATATTATTACCAATAATCGAATAACTTTTGCACATTTTCCAATAATTATATACCTTTTGCACATTGAACATTCATCCATCCCATTACCTTGAGAAACGAAACCTGCATTTGGGTACTGAAATATAAAAACCTATTCTTTAATAAAATAAAATGTTAAATTTTGAATATTAAATGAATTTAGAAAGAAATTTAACAATTAGTCTTAAAGTAATTTTAAAAAATAAGAAAAATGAAATGAATTAATAAAAAATTAATTTTTCATTT